>JANHFX010002242.1:0-28282 GCA_027560015.1 Chloroceryle amazona
TGGTTTTTAATTATTTGCCTTTAACACACAACGGTAAGTGCCATATATTTATTACTCAGAAGGATTTTGAAAATGATAGGTAACGTCGGCGGTACGCGAAAAGAGTTTGAGCGATGTTCCCGACAGCCGTTGAGTGACTGTGGAAGGAGGTTCCTGGGACTGGAGACGAATATCACTGAGTTTTTCTAAAATCCTTTAACGGTTCCTCCACCCCCCCGGAGCTGTCGCCATCATTGCGCGGCGCAGGGACCGCGCGAGGCCGGGCCGGGCCAGCCGGGGCGGGCGGGTGGCTGCGTGGCTGGAGATTGAACCTTCCGGTTGCTGGAACAGTCCTCGGCGCTCCCGAGACCGGCGGAGCGACAATTGCCGCAGCCCCGGAATAGGAACGGGTTTAACAAACGGGTTCATAGAGGAAGGGGTCCGTGGGGACGTCTTCAAGCGCCGCGGAGGGATTCAGGGCGGCAAACGCAGAAGCGGCTGCAGCCACGCTCTCCCTTCACAGATCACGAGGTCTCTTTAACCAGCTTCTGCAGGGCTGAATAGTTGGAAGCTTCCTTCGCTTCCTTTCCCCTCCTACTAATATCTTCCCATAGGTGATTCCCTATGGCTTCCCAGGTGGACAACTCAAACGCTGGACTAATCCCGAGGATTAAATTAAATTTTTATCTTGAGCCCATAGCAATAAACCTTTTAAGGTTTGAGTCTCATAGTAAATACCTCTCACAGAGAGTATATGTTGGAGGAGCTTCATTACTGCTTCCTCTTCTTTTGAAACAGCAGCCCCCATCTCCTCCCCGACCGCTCACTTGCCTTGCAGTGAGATTTATTTCTGTCCTCTTAAACGAGGTTCACTTCCTTTTATTGCGCACACGTAGTCACCGGGGCAGTGACTGCTTTTGGCCGGCTTTCCACCCTCCCCAGCTGCCTTCTTCACACCAACAAATGCAGCTTCAGCAGCAATTCTGGGGGTCCCTGTTCGGGCGCCATTTGCAGGAGAACATGTCGGACAATCACACGCAGACCAATATGACCAGGTGAATGCCACTTTATTAGCTACAGGGTGCAGTTTATATGATCATTCCCTCTATGGTTATGCTACTTGTAACATTATCATTGGCTAAGCAGTTTAAGCCCCCTCTTAACTGGTTATTATGCAGCAAGCAAGTAGAAAGTGTGCAGCAGCATCCAGCGGCATCCAGCGGTCTCTTATCTCTTGTGCTTCTCAGCATTTGGGAGTTGCCTGCTCCATTCACTTACTCCCTTCTTTTCACCTCCAAGTGTCCTTGACTGAGGCTTAGGCTTCTTCTGCTAAATAGACCAGATTGCCCACATGTCCATTCCTTGCTAATAAATCCTCAACAGATATCCTCTAAGGCATAATTTTGTAGATGAGACATAGACTTGAAGAATGAGTAGTGGAAAAATTAACCAACTTGGTTAGGTAACACTTTCATGCCTTCAAAAATAAGTGATCCTATTTAAAGCTTGGGTCTTGGTTAATCAAATTCTAAATTGCCCAGGTGTTGTAGTGGTGCACTGCAGGAAGAGTAAGTCTTAGCATGTACAGAAATGTGTTTATTTGTGCTTATAAATACAAGTGAATTTGCAACATATGAAGTCTTTTGTCATATTTTAGAATCCACTGGTGTCTTTGGACAATCGGTCTGCACTCAGTCCTACTGGAATTAGAAATTAAACCCTGACAGTATCCAGCATACACTGAGGATATAGGATTAGACTCCAGAATAATTTTTATTTGTGTCAAAAGGCAATACCCTCTGTTAGACTGGTCACTTGAGACAGGAGTCCATCTCACCTTGTCTTTAACAGCCATAACTCGAGTTTCTAAATATCTGTTCATCAGGGTTCCCTGTTGGGTCTGTGGAGGGAGGAGACCTTTGCTAAAAAAAGTCTTACTTAGTAGACCTAAAGTATCTGGTATGAGTGGGTGGTCTGAATCATGGCTTTTAGGATTTTTTTTTTTTCTCTCTTTTACTATATCACAAGACTAGACAGTTGGATGAAGCTAAACACGTAGCATTTAGGCAAAGCATTAGAAGAGAACCTGTTTCTTGTCAGACAATGCTGTAGCACACTACTACTGCCTCAATAAGATGGAATATAAATGTCAGATAAATTTGTATTTGGTACACTATAAATCAAGCAATATTTTATACATCTAATTGTAAGAGAATAGAAGCATGGGATAAAAGTTCTTTTTTCTTGATTTTTCTACAAGGTTTTTTCCTTCTTTGACTTCTAAAGATCTTTTCAGAGAGTACAAAACCTGGTACAGTAATCTAACTCTGGTATGAGTTTCAATAACATTATAGGAATAGATTAGGCATTGTCTACATTTAGCCCATATCCAAGGCTAAACTACATCAGTCGCTCTATCACCTGATGATCCAGACTAAAACCAAATGCAAGTTATTCCTTAAAATTATTCCAAAAGCAAGGTCTTTTCAAGATGGACAATGAAAGAGGGAAAGAAAGGTGACAGTATATTGTCTTTCTAGAACTGTACTGAAGAGACAGCTTTTAATGTTAAAGCAGAATTGCATAAATGTCTTCCATCCCGAATCATGTAAGATTATATAATACAGTCAATTCTTTTCAAACAACATCATAAAATAAATAGCAGAATTTTTTGGATTGATTTCAAGACTTTGTGCATATTCTGTCCAAGGCTGCTATTATAAACCAATTACTGCTACTGAAATGGATGTGGGGATGTTCAAAAATCTCTCTGCAGGCAGAATAAAAAGATTTGGTGCACCTGTGGTTTAAACTTAAATAATCACTCAGGGGTTAGTCTTCACAGAGATTGTTTTCTCAAGAGAATTGAAGGGATAAATTGATCTGAATGAAAACAGTTCTTAGATATCAAGGATAATTTTCTACACTGTTGTGATTAGATATCTTTGGAGGTACTACATTAATACAGATGTACCCACAAAGCGAAGGGTTATATTTCTCTGCAAATTACTCAGGAAAGAAAATGTCTAACACTGATATTAATAAAAACAGATATGAGGAGAAGTAGCATATTTACTCTGTACAGGAGTTGTTGTTTTTTTTTTTTTAAATAAATTTGCATTTTAAGAGACAAAATATGAAGATATGACTTTCAGAAACACATGTTTTGACTGCGAAAGTAAATCTACATGAAACTGTTCTTCAAAACAGATTTTGAATGATGTCTATTACAACCCTGAAAATTGTATGTAGAAACAATCAGACCTGTGTGTTACTGATGATATTATACTGATGAAAATACAACCGTGCTGTAACAGGACATTGTCAGTCATCATGTAAAACTCTTGTCTTTTCTGGTATCTACTGCTGTCAACTTTAAAGTGAATCTTGACAATAAATTCTCCTTAGCTTACCTGAGCAAAGAGCTGGTTCAAGGTCTTTGCACTCCTAGGCTCTAATTCAATTGTTTACAGCAGTCTTTACATAAATTTTGCATTGTGCATAATATTTGCATAGGACATTCATTATAGGGCTCTGTGAGTGCAGTGTGTTGTAGCATATGCTCTGTGTCAGAGTACTGAGAAGTGACACTTGTATTCTCCTTCCAGGTTGCAAAATAAAAAATACTGCCAGCCATCTATTCCAACACAGGTAAGACTTTTTGTCTTAGCAAATGAGAGCTGCTGGTTTCTAAGCTTTTACTTGTTTATTATTGATCACATGCATAGTAAATCTGACTTTCCTAAGTAATCATACATTCATGTCCTAGTTTGTTGACTGAAGTTCCACGTTACAGGCAAAACATAGAGAATGCGTATAACTGCAGCAAAGAATTAAACAATTAAATTGATATTTATGTAATATAGATCTGGCAATAAATATCTATGTAAAGCATTATATTTTACTGATTTAGGTAGTAGCCATTGACCAATTCATCTGCAAGAAATTTCAGAACATGAGTCATGAAGCCAAAATAAGTCTTTGAAAAATAAATACTATACAATATTTTTATGTTCCTAAATTAATTTTCATTTATGCTTAGCTATTTTGTAAGAGGTTTTCTTTTTCAGTAAGTGGAAGCATAAATGTAAAATAAACACAAATAGGGAAAATGAAGCAACAGACAGGACTGCTGAATAAAGGTCATGGTGGGGTGTGACAGGAAAGGTTCTCAAAGACAACAAAATTAAACCCGGGCAAGGTCATCTCTAGCACTTCCATGTTGGTAGGCAGGTGCCTACAAGGCACCACTGTGGAGAAATACCCCAAAATCTCTCCAGGAACTCTGTATGCTGGGGTGCCTCTCTATGGTGTCTGTATTCTAATAGATAGAGTATGGCAAATAAACACAGATCTGTGTGCAGTTGCAGGGCTATGATCCATGATAACATCATGAGGATGTGGTAGAATGTGTCCCATGACTAGAGTGGTGTGTCGGAGGTATACAGGCTCTTTAGAAAGGACAGGATGGGAAGATGAGAGAGAGTTGCCATAGCAGCTGTCATGTATGGAGCTCTGCCTAAGGATGGATGTGAAGCCAACAGAACACTTATGGTCAGGATTAAACAAAGGACAGGCAAAAGGGACCTTATACTGAGTGTCTGCTATAGGCCACCTTACTGAGAAGAACAAGTGAATGATGCCCTCTACAGACAGATAGGAAAAGCCTCATGTTCACAGACCCTGGTTCTCATGCAGAACTTCAACCACCCTGGTATCTGCTGGAGGCACAACCCAGCAGGACAAAAGAAATCCAGGAGATTTATGGACTACATTGATGACAAATTTCTCCTCTAATTTATTGAAAAGCCACTGAGGAGAGGTGCTTTCCTGGGTGTCATACTCACCAACAATGATGAGGCTGCTGGGAATGTGAAAAGAAAAAACTTTGATGGTGATGGAGCACTGGAACAGGCTACCCATAGAGGCTGTGGAGTCTCCTTCTCTGCAGATATTCAAAACTCACCTGGTTGCCATTAGACATTTACAGGTCTAATGTTTTCACCTGGTACCTAGCTTTAATGGTCTTTCATTTGGTTAGGATGAGTCTAGTCTTATCTGAATTGCTTATAGCTACATGCTAGGTTTATGATAGACTAGAGAAATGCATTTAGGTATTTCACAACCCATTTTCTTTCTCTGATTATCAATTCATTCTTTCTTACCATAAGTCAACATAACTCAGCTGACACCAGCTCAGAATCTAAAAGGGAATGTACAAAGAGGAATACAAGATGACATACCAGTTCTTTCTAGAAGATATTTTCATAAGGGTCCATTACAGTGACACTGTTAAGACATGCAGTTTTGATAGAGATTTTGTCTTTATTACAGAAGTTGAGAACTGAGAAAGCTCATCAGGTATAATAAAAAGTTTCCTAAAAAATATTTACATACTATGAAATATTAGAATTCTGTAAAGGATAAACGAAGGGATAATTTATATCACTATATATTGAAAGTTCTTTTAAAATGTCGATGGTCCCTGGTTATGCCTGCTGGAGATACAAGCAATAGGTATATACTTGCTGGGTCCCACCATCTCAGCTATGAACTAAAATAATATATTTTTGGTTGTTTGGGTTTTGATTTGTTTAGGGTTTGGTTTTGTTTTGTTCTCCTTTTTTATTTTTTATTTATTTTGTCTTTCCTCTGAAGTACATGCAGCAAAAGCTGTAGGAAATTCACGCTGTAAAGTAACAAAGAAAAATACATTTCTTTCATTGTAAAGGAGAATAGGCTAGAACACTGCAGACAGTGAGGCAATTCAAAAAGTGATAAAATAGGGAAACAAGCAGACCAACATTTTCCTCAGACTAAGAGAGTGTTCTTGTTTTCAGTTTGCTGAGACTCACTCAGTGCTGCCAGCTCTGCTGATTTCAGAGATAGAGCGGGGGTTTTAGTGGTTCTCCATCTTACTTTTTTGAGTGAAGATCAACTGACTTGCTGGCTCTATGGAAATCTTGGAGAATAACCATCATTCATACAGAGTCCTCTTTGTATGATATACTGAGCATGTAATGGGAAGATAATCTAAGCAAGCCAAATAAATCCAGTCTCAGGTTGCATAATCCCAATATATAATACTATTTCTGGTTGTGTCAATGTTGACAGCTCTGCTGTCCTCATCAGCGGGACCCAAAACCTCTGGACTGCTGAGTCCAATGAATGATTTTTCTGCCATATGGTGATCTTGATATCGAAACTCATTATCATTTGTAAAGAACCATTTTATTATGGCAGGAGCAGTTGTAACTATTTCTGTACACAATGGTCATGGCTGTTAATCTGCATGGATCAATACTGAACTTAAACTAAGGACAGTGCTATGTTTTAGCAAGTATGCTGATACAGCATTTAGTTGAAATTCAAAGTCAGTGGTATGAAGTAAGGCACAACATGAGATAATACTACCTTTACTTCTAAGTTTGGGTTCTTCTATTTATTTATTTCTTTATTTATTTATTTTTCTGTGTAGTGTTGCAGGGGAAGGATGGTGATATTTGGTTTATTTTTTAAACTATGTTAGGAACTACTGACTTGGTCAGGGAGTATCTTATTAATGCATATAAATATCTGAAGGCACAGTGCAAAGAAGACAGATCCAGGCAGCCAGGCTCTTTTCAGTGGTGTTCAGAGACAGGACAAGATTAGCTCTTATGTATATGTGGTAGCTGTTTGAGTAGGAAGATCAGCTGTTAATAAAGAATCTGTTTCCTTCTGTTACGTTGTTTATTGATTTATAAGCATTCACTGCCCTTATTAAAGTATTATTTGGACATGAGCATTTCTAACTTATGCTACATTATAAATCCTTCACTATGGGTGAACCTTTCACATTCAGAGAGTATTAATGTGCCTTGACTTCCAGACAGGCAAGGGCACAGTGGGCTGCTTCCTTGCCAGACTGCACAGCTGCACTGGTAGTGGTTGCCAGCTCCTCAGTAGCTTCACTGTAAATAAAGCAGTCTCAGAGCTGTTTGAATTTGTTGCTCAATGTGACAGTAGCTCAGTACTGGAGAGGCATTTGAGCAGTTGTCAGCCCTGGAAGGCACACCTGTTTTTTCAATGTTTGAGACTTTTTCTGTCTTCTGTATTATTTTTAGAGGCATGAGGTTTACAGCTTCGTGGATTCATGTTGTTTTCATGGATCATTTATCATATGTGCTATGTTTTTGCTCTCTGTAAAACTTCTTTCATATAAATCAGGATATACATGATTTTGAAAATTCAGTAATTCCTGTTTAATTTTAGGTTCACATTAGGATTGGATTCTGAGTGTCAGGTCTAAAACTAGATCTGCTGCCTTATTTCTATTTCTACTGTTATTTATTGTGAAGTCTCTTAAGTAAAATTTCCATTAATGAATTTACAACATATTTTGTTGTAAAATTTGTTGTAAATTTACATAATTTGGTGTAAATTAAATCAAAATTGGTATTAAACTCAAATATTTTTTTTTCTCCACTTATAATTTTGCTATGCAATTGCAACAACATTTGTGCATCTCCATTGCCACTGAACTATTTGTTTATTGCTAAAGCTGACTTCTCAGTGTGATGAAATTGTGACATAAGCCCTTGAATACACATACACTTCTTTGTTTTAAGGAGAAATCTATACTATCCATCTTGAACTCTGCAAGGTGAAAATAGCACACACTAAAATATGTGAACTTCTTGCTTTTATGTCATAGCATTAAAATGTCAAAGGACAAATAATTCATTTAATTTCTGATGGAAAAGATTAAGGAGGATGAAGAACTCAATGAAGCTAAGACAGAGTAAGTTTGCTACATGTCAAAATGTAGAAAATATAAAGCCTCAGAAATGACAGCTTAATCTGCAATAGATACAGGAGGGGAAAAACAAGGTAATATATCAGAGGAAGCTAATCAATACTGCAGAAATCTATGACAGGCATGAGTTGGTACAGGTAAAGCTGGAAGCACAGAAGAGCTCTAAAGAATTGAGTCTAACTAGATGAAAGAATGCATTGAGCAACTGCATATGAAACCTAAAGAATGTTATAAAATTATACTCTATGAAAGTAAAGAAACAACATAGCATGTCAGAAAGAGTGTTCTCTGGACACGTATGCTAGACTGCAACCCAAGTGTACAAGGCTTATGTGATGATTAGTGGTGGCTTTGACAATTTTAGATGTTGTGTCATCCCAACAGAAAGGTTTCTTCTGGACTTGGTGTGAGTCTGCATTTTTGCAGGGAGTGCCTGTCCATGTAAGGCTATAGAGATTTCAAAGAATATTACACAAAAGAACAGTGCAGGTTATGGTTTGAACCACAAATACATTAATCTTCCCTTGGAGCTCAAGAAATAGCCTCTTCTTTTGAAATATGATGGAGATATTGGAGTTTACAGTCTTCTCATTACAATATTAGTCTAGGAAATGAGACTTTACAAATCTGCCTTTCCATAAGTATGTATCGTGATGTGGCTTTCCTTCACTTTAACCTTATCTTTGCTCTGACACTAAGACCATCTTTGGAGATGGCTTGTATCAACTGGAAAATATCTTGGACTAAGAAAGACATATGACTTCTCTTTCTTGAGGCTGTTATGAATCACACAGATACATACTTGTATAATTAACGCGACAGCACCATTACCACAGGTACTGTATCCATGCTGAGTTCTTCCTTGTTGTGCATGTCACTGATTTATATCAACACCCCACAGGGGGGCATAAAGATGTTTCATTAGGCTAAGCATCAATATAGGAAGAACTTGGGCTTCCAAAATAAATAGGATCTAATAGCATTAATTGTGTCATAAAAAAATATGTTTCTAAAGCTTAAAATATTTAAGAAAAACTGTAAAAATTGCTTCTTAGAAATCAGTAGCTAAATTCCATTTGAATGACACTATATACTTTGTTGTTGTTCAGTATCTTAGTTTCAGCCATATTGATTCTATCTGTATATATCAACCAGTAAAGACAAATCTTCAGTTGTCATCAAAGTAAAATATTGTTATGAACCAGCTTTTCAGTTCATGACTGCTACCGAGGATAATTGTTTCCATTTCAACCCCTCCTTATTCATTGTCCCTCATTATGCAATATAAGTGTAGTAACTTTTAGAATTAATTGAGTGAATAGTGCTTGCAAAGGGTGAATGTCACGTGTTTGGGCACTCACTTCCTATTGCTTTTTAATGGGGGTTAGAAATTGAACAGTTTGGGTTAGTTTTGATCCTTGAAATCCCTTTCCCTCAGAGATGTTCCTGTTTGTGACTGGAAGCATTAGATAGTAAATATAAAAGTAACAACAGGAACACTAGCCCAGAAAACCATTGTTGTGAAAAGGAAGAGTTCCCCTTTGGCGCCCATTAATTTACTCTTTTTGAGGGAGTATAAATCTCTGTGAGGAATTTGGGAATTCATTTTTTTCTTGTTTGCAGTGCATTCAGAGTTAAAATATATATTTTTTTAATCCTACTGGAAACTATATATTCTGTATGTGATATGATTTGAATTATTCATGAAGCTTTCAATCAGAGGACACAATATCATTTTAATTCAAAATGTGTATGAATTTACTATGTATCACTGTATTTTGTTCTGTCTGTGTATTAGCAAGCTTGATTTATATTTCTTATGTAGTAGCTAATGAAAAAGAAATACGGGATAAACCTAATTAAAAAGAAAAGAGAAAGTTAACAATTTTTTAAGGTTTTAAAATGATTTTATAGTGTTTGATATCAGTAATAGTGCTCTTTGGAAATTATGAAATGATCTAAATACTAATGGTTTTCTTCTGTTAGTTTTGTTGTGCTTTTCACATATGATTGAACTTACTGGCAACCTAGAATCTGAGTAGGGCAGTTATGCTACTTGATTTAAAAAATTACTTCTCTGCTGTTTTGACTTTCTGTTTCGATGAGGTGCATTTATGATCATTTAAAATATAGCTGCAGCTGATGTGATATGATGGTTTTATAAGTTGGTATTTGTGATTGCTTCATTATTTGCATAGTAAGTAATTTTTTAGCTAGATTGTTCTAAATAAAAAGTAATAAAAATTCTGCATTGCATCATCCTTCATCCTGTATATTCCACATTCTGTACAGTTAAAGGAAGATGCAATCTGTTGTTTAACTTCTGGAAAGTATGTGTGTAAGTGTGAGAAAAAATCTTTAGGAAGAAACATAATACTTTTCCTAGACATGAATATGTCACAGATTTCAAGACTACTGTCTTGGGATATTTAGCTCATATGCAAAAGAAATCCATCCATTAAAAAGAGAGATATGCATACAGTCTGGAGCTGGTTACTCATAAGTGTCAAACTGGAAACTTTCAGGTTGACATTTTGTATTCAGTTAATGTCTCACATCACCATTTTACTTCTGTCTTTACTTTCAAAAGATGTATTAAACCCCAGAACTGTAGAATATACATGTTTTGCCTTCACAAAACAAAACAAAACAAAACAATCTGTAAAAGATCTCCAAAACCAAACACACTAAAGAAACCAGCTTGCAAGAAGATATGTCCAATTTTTACAGACTTTGTCTGTAGTATACACTTTCAATCCTAAATTACAGAGTTTGGACAGAATTTCACAGTAATATTTTCTTCATGGCAGGAAATAATTGTCTTAGGAAGACAGAATAGTCTGTCCTGTTAATGACTCTAAGACATTTACAACTTATTGTAACAAGATAGTAATTTGATTTCTGGAATAAATATTCCACTCATCTTATCTACTACCAAAAAGACCATTCTTCATTGGTAAACAAACCATAATTTTAAGTAAAGATATTTGAAGGCAGCATAAATACAAAATGTAAATACATAAATACAAATTTAAAATATCCAAAATGAAGGGGCAGATGATAATACACCCCCTTTTTCTTTAGCATATATAACTTTCTATAGATGTAAAGCCCACTAATTTTATGTAGCAATATTATCTTATATGAGCTAAATCTAAAATGTAGTTTGGAAAGTACAAATGTGAATTGAATCTGAACTGTATGACTAATTTTCCTGTATTGTATAAGTATGACTTGTTTCGCCATGGGAACTGCATTATTTTTTTCCTGGAATGTAGAATAGCAAAAGACATATGTAGTTTTGGGATCCATATTCTAGTCTCTGGCTTGATGAAGAGACACATACAATCATGAGTAAGACCCTGCAGAATTTTGCAGTTTAACAGAATATGGAGAAAATAGTTTTGGTCTCTTGACATGCTTACTTGTGCACATACTTCTGTGTGAAAGATATAAAGTACCACTTAATAGCAAATGCAGGTATGTCTGATAGACAATGCTGAAATGCATATTGAGAATCTTTGTTGATCTGTAGCACAGAAAAAAAAGGAGGTTTATTATTTATCTTTGTTCTGCTTCCTATGGCATAAATATCAATAAATGCTGAGATAAGGACAGGATACATGGACAGTTGTTTGAAGGGCATCTTATTCCCCAAAGATGGATGAATTGTTTTCATTTTTACTAAATTTTGAAACTTTTCATCAAAACTCTTTGTACATAAAATAAATCATTTGCTAACATTTTTTCTTAACATTTCTGATTGATTTCAGATTCTTAGTTGAATATGACAAATTACAAAACTCAAAAAAAATCACTTACTGTTCTAATCAGGTTTTGATTTTTACCTGGAGAACAAGAAAATTAATCAGAACCATACTTCCTGGGGAAAATAAAAAATAAAACAACAAAACCAAACCAAAACCAAACCTATATAGAAAATCCACTCCAAACCTATTCCATTTCTCATGTACAGTGTTTCAAAATATATTTTCTTAAAAGGCTTTTCATTTTATTTTACACCAAAAACTTAGTCATAAGTAAAAAAATAAATAGGGTGTTTGCTGGGCATAAGACCTTAGGAAAAATAGTCTTCAAAAGTCCAGTTCATCAAGATTTCACAGGGAATCACCATTTAGCTGATTGTTTAAGACCAACCATATCACAGGAGCATTACCTCTGCAAGGCTGATTGTTTGCAGCAGAAAGTGTCTCAATTAAATACTTCTGGTTTTCCACTGATACTTTAACTGTGTGATAAATTTAACAGAGAATGTGTGTACATTTGCATCTTACAGTAAGTAATTGTTTAATAACTTTACCTTGGTATATTTTTATCTGAGATGTAGTTTCAGTGACTTAGAAACATTCTCATTAGGAAAAAAACCCAACAAACTACATGAATTTCAGTCACTAAAAGTGATGAGTATCTTTAACAGTTGATAAAATATCTCCATTTAGTTTTTAGTCCTAGGTATTTAGTTTATTAATTATTAATCATCTGTGTTTATCATTAATTTTAACTCATAAATAAGAGCAAGAGTGCAGTAAATGAGGGATGATTAGGTGAGCGGAACAGAGCTTAACTGTGGTTCTTAGCACTATTGTCCAATCACAGAATATGACATATTTCAAGAAAAAAAAGAAATTTATTCCCACTTTTATCTCCTATATTCCAGAAGTTCTCTCTCATAAAGGAAATTCCATTTAAATAAGAAAAACCAAAATTAAATGACAGGTAAACAAACGAGTCAAAACTCTTGCCTTCTTCCTCCCACCAAAAGAAAATGAAACAAAATTCTAAAACATAACAAACCCACCAAAAGAAAAAAAAAAAAAATCAGTCTTTTTAAAACATTATAATTGTTTGTTATAGATTAGGAGGAACTATGTGCCATGCATGGGTTTGTAATATATCTTTCAAACTGTGGCTTTGTATTTTGGATGAGACATCCCCAATTGTTGGAAACTGATAACATAGAAGGCCTTCACTGAGGACATCAGAATTATGTCAGACATCATTTCAATACATTCATTATCACAAAGTGAATTGGTAATAGACTAAAAGTTGATTGCCCCCTACTGGCTTTTAACTAAATTACTTTAACCAGATTATAAATTTAGTCTTGGAGTGAAAATTCTGCATCAGGTAGTGCAGTTCATGAGACACTGTATACCACATCTGACCTAGAAGCTGATGTGTACAAAGGTACAGATATGATTTTGAAGTTTATTATGTAGCAGATTGAAAAAAAAAGTCTTAGTATTGTCTTTCATTAGGTCTTCCAGAATTGTAGCTTCACCTCACTAAGACAAACATCCAGGTACTAGAGAAGTTCACATGAGAAGATCTGAGCAGTCATCTAGTTATGACTGTTTTTCATAGGGATGTAAAGCCAATCACAGATGTTCAATAATCGAGAAAGATGGTAAAGATCTTGGTTAAAAATAGAGATGGAAAGAAGGTGGAACACTGGTCTTTGGAAACATTGACAATTATTATTATTTTTTTATTATTATTACAAACTCTAATGGAAATTTGATGTTGCAATTTCTGTTATTTTGGTTGGTTGGGGTTTTCTTTAAAAAATAGATCTGTCTTATGAAGCCTACTTTCAGACTGAAAAGGGTAGTGTTTTCTGTGTGTGTGTCTCTCTTCCTCTGAAAGTGATAGAAACTCTATCCTGTATCTGAAATAATTCCTATTGAAAAGGTCAGCAAAATCAATACATCTTTGCAATGTTTCAGGTTTTGCTGAAATGCATATTTTGATGAAAACATTCCATCTGATTTTAGTCCAAATATCTTTATTTTACTGCTAGTAGATTATAAAAAATCTTCCACTGCCACTGAAGAGTTATTAATGGTGCTCAAAGAGTTACTTTACTCAAAATCAAGGTGGGTACTTAGTTGTGTAACTCCTTTTTCAGTATTTTATAGCTTACAGTTGGATAGAGCCTAACATTTTTATGTATTTTAAATAAATAATTGCCACAAAAATTTTGAAATGCAAACTGCCTCTAAACAGACTAATTAAATATTCTTTTCCTCTTAGTCTGTGTGAGACAGGCAGCATTAACTGTCATCAGGTCTTAGCCTTACACTTTTTGTACTAACAAATTTTGCTTCAACTCACAACACAGAACTGTGCCTTATTCCAGTCATAGACTCAGACATCTGATTTTAGCCATTTTTCTTTATTTCTGGAGGAGTCACAACTTTTTCAGAACTTGTCCAAATCTGTAGCACTCACTTCCAGTCAAAGCACCTAAAATACTTCTGCAGTTCTTAAAATCTAGTGAGTTTCTCTCTTGGAATAGGGTTAAAGAAAAGATATGACAAGTGCTAGGTGCATCACTTAATGTGACATGCACAGATATCATAACACAGGGCAGAGGATCCTGCATAGATGAGATGCAGGTTTCTGAGTAGACCAAAATAAAAGCTTAAAAACTGCTTTACATTGGGTTATGTTTCCAAAGATTATATTTTTTCCCTCTAGGAAAACAGAGAGAAGATATTTTTAGAATTTAAATTAATATGAGCCCTGACATTTCTAGGTCTTCTATAGAATGAGCCTGAAGACTGTCACTAGTGCGGTTAATTCATACAGGCATCCTTGTGCATTGCTGTGGTGCTCTGATAACATCTTTGATAGACTCTGTCAACTTCTTACATCCTTGTATTCTTTTGTTCTCCCTGTAGTATCTTCTCTATCTTTCACTATCTGAAACTTTACACAAAAAAAATGACATTTTTTCTTTCGTGTTTGCTAATATAGGGGGCTAAAAAAATGGTGTCAGTAACTTTTATATGGATGTCAGCAGTGGATGCCTCACCCTCCAAAGGAACAAACACATATTTTTTTGGCCCACTTTAATTCTCCATCCATCTTTCCCACCCTGATCAGCAGTGTAGATGGGTTTTAAGCTTATGGAATTATTTCCACTTCATTTATAAAAGTTATGGATGCTCAGTAGAGGTTAACACAAGGTCGTAAATCAGACATGTGCATATAACATATCTCTCTGTCAGTACCATGAAGTTTACAAGCAGACACATTTAGTAAGATGGGAAAAAACACCACAAAGGTTTTTATGAAAGACAAAACCAAAAACCACCACAACAAAAAAAAAGTGTGGGGTTTTTTCATTTTTTATTTTTTATTTGTGGACACCAAATTCCTGATATATTTTTTGATTTTATCTTTTTTTCCTGGTGAAGACGTGATAAGTAAAAACTACTGGGAGATTGTTTCTGGTTTTCTTTTGTTTTCCAGATTTCTCATTAGGTTTAATGTAGATAGATATACTATAAAAGCTACAGTGTCTGTCCTATGGAATAACAAGGATGTTGACAGCTAAATATAAATAGGCTTGTATTCAAAAATATAAGGTTCTGGATTATCAAAGCTTGTTTGAACACCATAGAATTAAACACATTTAAACAATAACCTTAAGTTTCCTGTTTACACCAAACAAACTTCACAGTTATCACTATTAGAAGCCCAGAAAAAGCACTTGAAATACACAATTACTGCTTCCTCATCCATAAACAGTGTATTTCTAGCAAAATTATCAAAGCTGTATGGTCTGTTGGCCTCATAAGGGCTCTTGGGCAGCTTGTGGAACCAGCTCAATTGGGGATACGTGGTTCTGTTTCTGGCATGACTAATGCAGTTGGGAAACATGCCAAGCATCAGCCTCTTAGGGAGGAGGGAAGAAGAGAAAGATAGAAAGAGCCTGGAGGGGAATGATCCGAGCAAATGAATACCACTGAGCCAGTAGGCTTCATTGGAACACCATTTGACATTTGCAGGGCTGTAATGTTAGGAAGCCTGCAGCAATGCTGAAGCCCTGCTGCTCTAAGGGGCATCACTACTGATAAACAAGCAATGAAGCCCGTGGGAACAAGATTGAAATACAGACATGAAAATGAGCAAGCGTAACACATCAATCCTTATGTTGCACAGGGATGTAACGCAGTACAGCAGTGGAAGTGTTTGTGAGGGACATTTCTTTTTTCTTGCAAAGAAAGTGCAAGGGATTTCAGCTTACAGAAAAAGCAGGTAGCCTTTTGTGATGGAAAACAAAATACACAAAACTTAGCCAGCTGCTTGCTCTGTGAATTTCATTCTGAAGCAGCAATTAATGCAGAGGAACAACTGCCAGCAGTAGGCGCTCCATGTTGGCCCTTTGAAGTTACAATAACCTGGCAAAATAAGGTCACCCATGTTACTAGAAGAGATGCTATGCAATTTTTCTGTCTAAATTACCTTGGTGCATATCAAATATAATTCTCCTCTTCAGTGGAATGATAATTTATAGCAAGCTGCCAGTCTCAATGTCAAAAGGGTTAGGCTGGTGATTGCCCAATCTGAACTATCATTGCTTGACTTCTTTCCCTTTTTTCTTCTTTTGTATCTGGTCCTGAAATGCCAGCTACCTTGGGAAAACAGATCCTTATTTATATCACTACAAAGATATTAAGGCTGTTAAAGTGAGTGAGTTCTTTAAGGTTCATGGCCAAAAAGGCTGACAAAGCTCTCACTGTTTTCCTCCCCTAGAGGGAAAAAAAAGAAAAAAAAAAAAGGAAAAAACTCAGCCCAAATCCTGTATCTTTTGTTCTAGAAGATGATAAAAACTGCAGTTCTGAGCACTGACGATAATTGTCTGTCTCTAGCGTACTGCATGAGAAATGAATTATATGATCTTATGACAACTGGTTTTCTGCGTGGCTGGGAAGAAGCATTAAATGCTGTAGGATTTCAGAGGAGTTTAAGAGTTGCTCAGCTGCAATGCAGGTAATTTGAATGAATTATCCTGCCTTCAATCCACAGCGTGTAGGCAGGCTCCTTCACATGAACTGGTCAAGGTTAGAGTGCTATACAGTGTTTCATATCATAATCCAAACCTTTTACAGGACACATTGACTGAATGTAATTTTCATTGTAAAGGTTTTGAGGAGGTTATGCATATTATGATCAGCAGGATACTCTGTTCCTTCCTTAGCAAAATATTTCCACATTCTCTACAACGGGTTCCTCTCTCTGTTCAGCCAGTCCATGCTGTCTCTTAGCCAGATATATCTGGCTATGATTTGCATATTGCTCTGCATATGCATAGAAGTAAATGGGATGAACACACCTGAGGGCTTGTTTATGCTGTGTGTGCAATATGGTATTTTTGCATATTTTGTTTCCGTATTTTGATGTTATGGGACAGTAAGTTTCAGATCATATCACTTTCCACAAATCTATTAATAAAATGTCTTCTCACTTTAATCTCCACATATTATCCTTGGCATTATAGGTCACTTGGGTGTATTCCAGTTTTCAGGGAAAAATTGTTATTGCCCAATGATTAGCAACAGTGATAATAAAATCAGAACACAAAATATAAGCATTTAACTTATTCCTCTATTCTTGGACAACTGTAAAGAAAAAGTCAGAAGTGTTAAAAACTGCAGTTTCTTACAGGAGTAAAATTAAAATCTTTAATATCAGCATTGCTACAGTTCTGTTAAATAAGATAATTTTGTATAAGCATCATAGAAAAATGGAAAAAAAAATCATCTCTTTGAGAAATGTATATATATTTGTGTTGACTTTAACCTCAGAGTTTCACAGATGGGATCCACCTTGACAGAGTATTGAGAGAGCTGGCAGAGGAGCTCGCCAAGCTTTCTACATCATTTATCAATAGTCTTGGCTAACAGAGGAGGTCCCAGATGACTTGAGACTTGTCAGTGTGATGCCAATCTACAAGAAGGGCTAGAAGGAAGATCTGGGGAACTACAGGCCTGTCAATCTAACCTTGGTACCAGGAAAAATTATGGAGAGGTTCATCTTGAGTGAGCTTATATGGCATCTGCAGGACAGCCAAGGGATCAGGCCCAGCCAGCATGGGTTCAGGAAAGGCAGGTCCTGCTTGACCAACCTGATCTCCTTCTATGACCAGGTGACCCACCTAGTGGACAAGGGAAAGGCTGTGGACATTGTCTGCCTGGACTTCAGTAAAGCCTTTGACACTGTGTCCCAAAGCATTCTCCTAGAGAAGGTGGAGGCTCATAGCACAGACAGGTGTACTCTTTGCTGGGTTAAAAACTGGCTGGTTGGCTGGGCCCAGAGCGTTGTAGTGAACAGAGTTAAATCCAGCTGGTGGTTGGTTATTAGTGAAGTCCTCCGGGTCTCAGTTTTGGGGCTGGTCTTGTTCAATATCTTTATCAACAGTCTAGATGAGGGGATTGAGCTTCCTCAGCAGCTTTGCAGATGACAGCAGATTAGGTGGGAGTGTCTATCCTCTTGAGGGTAAGAAGGCTCTGCAGAGAGATCTGGACAGGTTGGATTGATGAGATGAGGCCAGTGGTATGAGGTTTAACAAGGCTAAGTTCCAGGTCCTGCATTTTGGTCACAATGACCCCAGGCAATTCTACAGGCTCAGGGAAAAGTGGCTGGAGAGCTGCCTGGTGGAAAAGTACCTGGGGGTGCTGTTTGATACCTTGCTGAACATGAGGCAGCAGTGTGCCCAGGTGGCCAAGAAGGCCACAGCATCCTAGCCTGTATCAGGAATAGTGTGTCCAGCAGGAGAAGGGAAGTGATCATGTTCTAATATTTGGCACTGGTGAGGACACGCTGTTAGTACTGTGTTCAGTTCTGGGTCCCTCACCACAAAAAAAACCATTATGTTGCTGGAGAGAGTTCAAAGAAGGGCAACCAAGCTGGTGAAGGATCTGGAGAACAAGTCCAGTGAGGAGAGACTGAGGGAATTCGGATTGTTAAGTTTGGAGAAGAGGAGGCTGAGGGGAGACCTTACTGCTCTCTGCAACTACCTGAAAGGCGGTTAGAGTGAGGTGGCTGCAGCTTCTTCTCTCATGATAATAATGACAGGACTGGAGGAAATGGCCTGAAGTTGTGGCAAGGGAGGTTAGACTAGATATTAGGAAGAATTTATTTACTGAAAGAGTAAATAAATTTTTGTTAGTTTTTTTTGTGTTGACAGTTGGACTTGGTGATCTTAGAGGTCTTTTCCAACCATGACAATTCTGCGATTCTGTGATTCATTAGCCTTACATCAATGCTGTTGAGGGAAATGAGCTTCTAAAGAAAAGTGGTTTGTAACTTCAACTTGCTTCTGTGCTGCTGACATTTCAAAATTACACTGAGGACTGACCTTCAATAAAAGAAACAGCTCTGGAGTAATTTGTCTAATTTCCAAAAAAGGACAGTGTCTCCCCAAAGCCTTGTCTTTTGAATGTAACATTCATATAAAGGCACTTCACTTAATACTCTCTTTGTTAGGCTAATCAATGAACTGATGTTAATAGGAGAAATTCCCTGCCTACCTCTGAACATTTTAAAATATTTAAAATATTGCTGCTAATGGGTACTGACAAGAAAATATTTTACAAAGCCTGTAAGTGGGGAAAATATTCTTTCTATGATTCTCCACATTTCTATGCCTGGAAGCCTGATTTTTTTTATATCAGTGCAAACTCTGTTTTGGTCAGGTATTACAGTGGGTAATGTGAGACGTCATCCACAGTTCCATCAGTCATGTCAAGAGATGGGTTTGTCACCTAACTGAATGAAACAGCAAGACAGAACAAATTACAGAAAGGAAAATGATGAACGTTCATCTGCCATGGAAAGGCACCTCAGGCTATAACAAAAATAGACTTTTTTGTGTGCCACTGGCAATGGATACTGCAGTGTTCATGGTTTGTGGAAAGGATTTGCTGATGATAAAACCAAACTGAACACAGATCTCTCTGCAGAGCCTTGAAGACACTTTAGGCAATTTTTCTAGAACTGGCCACAGTCCAAAACAGAAGGACAAAATGTATCTATGAGCCATACCCAGCAAAAAAGCAGTCTTTAAATTACTATGGTTTCCTTACTATGGCCATCACTTCAACCTTGACCAATTACAGCAAAACTGGAAATACCAGAGAATGTAGTCTTTAAAGTTACTTCCATAATTCCAGCTCAAAGTATATCTGCATAACATAGGGATGCTGTTTGCCAGTGACTTGTTCACAATGATACACCACCTGGAAGTCATAACAGTGATAGCAGTGGTGTAATCATGGTGGTCTGGTTGGTTTTGTGTTTTTGTTCATTTTAATTACTCAGTTAAAGGTAAACTTGGAACTTACCCTTTGTCTTTCATCCTGTCTCTAATAGTAAATAATATCACATGCTTGGAGCAGGAAACAGTAGCCTGTAAGTAAACAAACAAACAAAAAGAATAAACATAACCTTATACATGTGATTCTCTAATATGGATTGTTTAAATCTGGACTATCAGATTACCTTCAAGTTTTTTTCAACAATAACACCATCAATCTGGATGGGTTTTTTTATCCACATAAAGATCCAGTTCCTTTTAGAAACTCAGTACATTATTGTCTTCCACTACTTCATGCAGCAACTTGTCACAGTGTCTAATCCAGCATGTCTTGTGCCACCTCCTTTTACTTTCAATTGCTACCTCACAATTTTTCAAAACAAGCAAATTGCACATATAACCAAGTGGATAAATATCTTTGATCTGCATGAATAATCTGCCTGATTTTTGTCTTGTTTTGATGTCTTTACATTGTGATAGTTTATACCTGCTCCTGTTGGTATTATAACATTAAATGTCACCAAACAGTGACAAGGGATATGTTAGCTGCTTGTCAGTTATGGGGAGAATCCAGAACAATTCAAAAAAATGTGCATTTGTACAGTCAGATGTATACTTGTGACATTGCTGGAGCAGTTAAATGTATCCCCCAATGGATATTACTTCCCTTCAGTTAGAATTTAAGTATCCTAAGCTCTCACACTAAAGGTGATTTGTTAAAATCCGATTTACTTTCAAAGAAAGTTGTATCGGTGCTAAAATCCTGAAATGCAGTTTTGATCATGCCTGCTCACCAAAGAAAGCTTTTTTGTAGCATGTCATTAAATATAATGCATTTCCTGCTCTGGGGTACAACATAAGAAAATAAGAAGGTGCTAAATGTTGCAGGACTTATGAGATAAATCCTGGTCACGAGGGATATGGAGAAGGCGGAGGTTCTCAAATACTTCTTTGCCTTACTCTTCACCTGCAAGTGCTCCAGCCACACTGCCCATGTTGCAGAAGGGAAAGGCAGGGACTGAGAGAAGATAGATCCACGCACTTTAAGTAAAAATCATCCTTGAGACCATCTAAAGAACCTGAAGGTGTGGAAGAAGATGAGATCCATCCATGGATCCTGAGGGAACTAGTGGATTAAATTCGTATTTGAAAAGTCATGTCAGTCTGGTGAAGTTCCCACTGATTGGAACTGGACGTGTTCCTGTGTGACCTAGTGTAGGAGACCCTGCTCTGACAGGGGGTTGGACTGGATGATCTTTTGAGATCCCTTCCAGCCCTTGACATTCTATGATTCTATGACTGGAAACAGGGAAACATCATCCCTGTTTTCAAAAAGGGAAAAAAGGATTGACCCAGGGAGCTACAAGCCAATCAGTCTCACCTCTGTGCCTGGCAAGGTCATGGAGCAGATTGTCTTGAAGGCTCTACTAAGGCACATGGAAAATGAGGAGGTGATTGATAGCAACCAACATGGCTTCACAAAAGGTAAATTTTGCCTGACAAATTTAGTTACCTTTTACAGTGAAGTTACAGAATCAATGGATAAGGGGAGAGCAACTGATGCAATCTACCTGGACTTGTACAAAATGTTTGACACTGTCCCTCACAACATCTTTGTCTCTAAACTGGAGGGATATCTCCTCTGAGAACAGACTGAGATAATTGGGGTTGTTCAGCTTGGAGAAGAGAAGGTTCTGGAGAGATCTTATAGCAGCTTTCCAGTATCTGAAGGCAACCTATAAGAAAGCTGGGGAGGGACTTTTTACAAGGGCTTGTAGTGATAAGACAAGGGTTGCTGTTTTCAAACTGGAAGAGGGTAAGTTTATCTTAGAAATTAGGAGGATCACTCTGAGCATGGTGAGACACTGGAACAGGTTAGCCAGGGAAGTTGAGGGTGCCTCCCTGGAAATGTTCAAGACCAGGCCGGATGGGGCTTTGAGCAACCTGGTCTAGTGGGAAGTGTCCTTGCCCATGTCAGAGGGGTTGGAACCAGATATCTTTAAGGTCCCTTCCAACCCCAACCATTCTATGATCCTGTGATAGTATTCAAGGGTTTGCTAGGACAGAAAAAAGTATCATTCTTACTGCTGTTAGGAAATGACCATAACAAATTGTCTTCAGACCTTACTTGTAGTCATTTCAAACACAGATATTTGGGTTTCTTCAAAAGGAAACTCAGAAGCAAAATAAATATGCGTGTCTATGTTAGTGCTCTAGTTCAGATAAGAAGGGCACTTTTGAAGCATATATTGCAATGCTCCCCTTGAATGTGCCATGTTACCCTCTGCAGAGTAGCTTTGGGTACTAATGTCATGGTCATTCAGGAACTAGTAGTGAACTGGGGAGCTAAGGGACATGCCACTGTAGATAAACCAATACACACATTGCTAATAAATTACAATTAAAAAAATAAGAATTTCATACAAATTAATAATGAAGAAAAGTGTGAACTATCTTTTATCTACCCCCCCCCAAAAAAAATAAACAAGAAACCAACCAACCAACCAACAAACCAAAAACCATTTTCCCATATCTGAACAGCTGAGAGGACAATGCATTTGCAAGAATCTAGGTGAGGCAACTTTTTTAATTTGAGTAGGTGTCACTGCTTACTTTTTGTTAAAGTGAATTTCCTTATCCTTATAAAACACATTTAAAAAAGGAAAGAAAACAAAACTGTAATAAGAGATTGTTCTTGTGAATATTCTAGGATTTACTCTTGCATGTCCATGTGATTGGAAACATGGAAGAAGAGCACTTTATAGAACTAAGTAGGGCTTTTGTGGTGTTTAGTTCATAAAGCCAGCTGAACCCCATCCATATGTGCCTATATAATTTCTTCACATCACCTATGGTAAATAGAGAAAGATCAGCAATCTGACCAGCTATATAGATTGCTATGTTTTAACCTCTCCCTTGAATTTACTATAGAGAATATACTTGTCAGGTAAAACCTTGGGTTTCTGAATTATGCTGAGTACATAAATTGCATGATAAATTTGACCAATTTTTAATTAATACCTAGAGTATCCAGGGTGATTGCTGTCAGGACCTGCTGTCAGGGTACCTGCCTAGACCTCCCAAGTGTAAGGATTTAGCTGTCTGGGTTCAAGGATAGCTCTGATCTGATGCACCTGTGTAGCCTTGAATGGGACAGCTCCATCCATACCAGAACTTTATAAACATCAGCAAAATCTTTCCTAATTTTCTTGTGTTAGGCACAGCAACATGCAAACTGACATCAGACTTAGCAACACAACTCACTGAAATAAGTACATAAAGATATTTTGAAGCAGAAAGTGTGCTCTATATGTTTGTGGAGATTCCCACAAGCTGGAATGTAATAGATGTGTCATTGAACAAACTTTACAAGGAATGGCATTCCAGAGGACATTATCTTTAAAAATCTGTAAAAACTGAACATCTTCATAGTTCCTCTTTTCTGTTATCAAGAAATGTTATTCTCTTCAATTTCAACCCATTGCATTTGTGTTTTGCTACCATATTTCATAGGGATAGGAATCGGGATTATTAATTTGCTTCATTTGTTGCAAAACTTAAGAAACCAATCTGTTATTCTTCTATTTTATTGGAAAATTACAATGGCAACTACACTCTATTGTGGTGGAAAGGATACTGTAATACAGACAGTACTAATTTTTGATGAAACTAGTGTATGGAAATAGCAGTTACTGACCTCTTAGTTATTATTCAGGGCTGTTTCAGTCTTCTACAATGTTATTTCAATAATTTCAACAATTCAAAAAATGATATATTTTTATTTTCAAAAATAAAAAATTGTGAGTTTGTATCTTGAAAATTTAATACCATCTCAATTTGTATTTTACTTTTATCTAAAGACAAAAGATAGGTGTAAACTGATTGCAGCATATGTATATGTAAAAATTATTAATCTGGACACAATACTGCCAAATGGGAGAGACAAATCAGTTTCAATGACTTCTCTTAATAATACTCATATTAACCTTCTTAATATAATGGCTTGCATCAGATTCAGAAAAAGTCCGTGAACCAGTAAAGACTCTGGAGCCACCATTGCCATTTGTTATTTTTCCCATCATTCAATACAGAAAATTAAGCAATGATCTAACAACAATATCTAAATAAATTACTGTTCATTTCAGGCTCCTTAATATTTAGAATATTTTCAGAGCATCTGCAAATTTAAGTAATTTCCTACTAGATGTCATATCACCAATTCACTTTTGACATTACATTAATGTAATTTTTTTTTTCTCATTTTCAGTGGTTCATAAGCACAGTCAATGCAGGAATGCTCATTAGATTTTTCTCACCTCTAAAGGGAATTGAACCCATTCAATATTGGAAATACATATTCCTCTGCAGAAATCCTGCATACCACAGTTCATCTTCTTTGAGCTATATTTCTGTTCTTGATCGTATCATGTCAGTTAATTTTTTTCATCCATATGAACAATCAAAAAACAATTTTAAGAAAATGAAGAAAAATCAAGTACTGTCATATTTACTCATTGTATGATCCATCATAAAATCTCATCTATTGTATATATTATAATGTGAAATGAATGTTTATAAGATATTTCTAAATGGTGAACTGAACATTTTGTTTTGTTTTGTTTTCCCTTTAATGTTCAGTAGAATTACTTCTATTTTACAAGAGTTTAAATGGCCATGGAATGCTATAAAAGATCAGATCCCATGTTCAAATAAATTTTGGGATCTACCTCTATCCTAACATGAGCACTGGGTGTTTTAGGTAATATCTCCCCTAGGCTCAACAAAAGAGCTAACATTGATCCAAAGGGGAACCAAGCTAAGTTGATTTAAAATGGTGTCAATAAAGTTTTTAATCATGCATACAGTAGGCTTCCAACATTTCTCAAGCTCTTCTGAAATTCAGTTTACCTTGTAGTGTTAAAAGCGCAGATATAAAGGTACATGAATAGATACACAATAGTGAAATGTTTAAGATATATATACATATATGAATTATGTGAGTATTTGTAATATCTTTCTAACCACTCAGAAATAACATATTCATATGTAAGTATGGTAGCATAAGTGGCAGCTACTAGACTATTTAACTTGACCTAATTCTATTGTCTTCAGCCTGCAATATGATTAGATGTGTGCTCAGGGTCATTTGGTAAACCATAAGTTGCAAGGGACATGCAGGATTAAGGAACTGATTAGTGTAAAAAGAAACCAAGGATGTTGTATTTACTTCAAATTAGGCCTCTAAAGGCAGAAGAAGCAAAGGATAAAAAAAGGGTAGGAAAGTGAAGTTAAAGGAACCAGAAATTGGGGATGAGCAAGTGTCAAAGAGAGGAATGAGATAAATGATTGCAACTGCATCTGAAAATCAGACTGTGCAGCGAAGGATGGAATTGTCTTGAAAAAGCAATAGTAACAGGACTGACCAGACTGTGAAAACAGACTGGCTGCCTGTGACACCGATAGCCCCAGGAGGCTGGGTGCAGACAGGTGATACAGCTGAGTAGGCAGGAAGGAGATCACAACTTCCATGTTCTCAGCTTTTTCAATAAAAACCTTCCCCATATGTCCTAAACACTTCCCACAAAAATCAAGGCTTCTCTTCTTCTTTTATGTGTTAGAAAGTGTAAGTGCTGAGCAAAGCTCTCTCACATCTACAGCATTTATACAACTTTTCTCTGTTCTACTGAACAGAAATGGGGTGGATTTTAATTATATTTGAGTTCTTACCTCTCCATGAGATTTGTTTCAAAGAAGTCAACAAGACTTAAAAAGAAAGAAAAATAATTAGAGAATAGAATGAAGAGAAACAGAAAGACTATTATTAAAAATGCCTTTTTATTTTACCCCCTATAATCAAAAATCATTTTGTCTTCAGCACTGTGCTGCACCAATGCCTTTATGCAGGATGAGTTTAGCCAAATAATCGTAACAAAAGATCTTGGAGGCAGTAACCAGGTGCCATCGGGAGTGGTACCAGTGGCACATCCTTAGATTTATCTTGAAGTAACACAATTTTCTTCTATGCCACAGTACTTTTAAGAAAATCCTTAACACCTACCACCACCACCTTTAAAGACCACAATACTGGTGAACCACACCACAACGGAGAAAGGCTGAGAGGATTTGGATCAATCAGGCTGGAGAAGAGAAGGCTCCAGGAAGACCTTATCATGCCCTTCCAATACTGAAAGGGGGCTTATAAGAATGTCAGGACAATCTTTTTAGCAGGATCTGTTTGTGACAGGACAAGGGGCCATAGTTTTAAATTAAAAGAGGGTAGATTTAGATGAGATATAAGGATGTGGGTGCTGCAATATTGGAACTAGTTGCCCTGTAAGGTGGTGGATGTCCCATCCCTGGAAATATTCAGTCAGGTTGGACAAGGCTCTGAGTAACCTGAGGTAGTTTAAGATGTCTCTTCTCATTGCAGGGAGTTTGGACTAGATGACCTTTAAAGCTCTCCTCCCACCCAAAACTTTCTATGATTATATAAAAGGTCACTTATTGGAGCTAACATTATAAAGGAAGAGGACAGTATCTTTTAACAGTGCATCCCTTCAGATGCTGAGAACACCAACTTGTGCAGTATTGAAGGGCTGCCAGTCAGGGTGCAGAGCACTTGTGGAAAGGTTACTTGACATTTTTGTCTTTTGAACCCTTATAAGATTCTTAAAAGAGGGACCACTCATCATTTCAACTGTCAGATAGAAAGGATGTTCAGCTGAGAACTTGTTACTACATTTTTAGATAAAGTCAAGGACACACAGGTGGCTTAATCACTGGTATCAAGTAGGACCTGCTTGCAGGATCCTCCACTACAAGAAGACAGACAAGTGTCTTCTGGTGCTAAGGGATGTGAGCAGCAAAACACAGGCCTGTGCCAGCTCCATGAACAACTGTCATTTAGTTGGTATCACTATGTTCGTGCACATTTCATCAAACCAAAAAATCTTCTCACTATTCAACTGTTTCTTCCACTTGGGTACTCATTAAGTGGTCCATTCAAAATGGAAATGTTCCAAAGCATAACACTGAAAAGCAGTAAGAGAAGGGGTGGTAGGAGAGGGGACAGGGGATGACATCTCATGATAGTCTTCATTCTGTGTTTTTTTTGTATTTCCCACATCCTCGTTTAGGTCAAACATTTTCCTGTAAACCAAGGAATCAACTGTAATGAGAATGTAATTTGTACTACCTGCATATGAAGATGTTTTCCAGGAATCTTGACATTTGTTTTTAGAACCGGAACATGAATTTAGGAAAATAAGTGTCTATATGCAAGCTTAAAAATTTCAGCTACCATTTTGAAACACTGAATTTGCATAAGATGTTTCCTCTCAGGTGCTTAATTCTTACAACAATTTCAAATAACTTGTAAGCCATTATTGAAGCAAAATTAGATTTCAAAGTGGTACACAGTAATCTAGCTGCTCAACTGTCACCAGCATTAATAAGAGTCACACAGCTTAAGTCCCTGTGCAGCTCTTGGAGTTTACTTCTTGTATGTCTCCATTAATCACATCGCAGAGAGAACATCCCCTATCAGCAGTTTTTTATTAAAACTGCATAGCTCCATTTAAATATTTTGTCCTTAGCTATCAATCACTGTACAGAGACCCTCCCTCAAGCAATTATTTGCTATGAAATTTCATATTTATTCATATTAGCTATGCCCTTACTCATAGTGGAAAGCCCAAGGTAAAATTGTAATATCACTTGGGACAGTAGCAGTAAATGTAGGTATTTTATGAGTTTTATTTACTAGTTTTATAGTAATAGCCATCTGCAGTCTACTTATTTGCTTTTGTAATTCATTTAGTTAAGCAAAGTTACTTTTTTTCTTGGTGTATAACAATGTTTACAAGGAGGATATTGAGCATCCCTGTTCTGTGGATAATCAGAATACTTGAGAGAAAAGTGTATTGACTATAAAGTGAAGAGGAGGATCTTCAGGTACCCCTTTGGCACATGACTTTTTCTGCCACTTTCACCTCACTTATAAAGACATCAGGAGAACCTGTATCTAAGTCTATTAAAGGAAATGTGAAAGATAGTGAAATCCCATTATTACTTGAAGTACTTGAAGACACTTAAAGACAGGTAGGCAATAGTAAATGTATTCCCTGAAAAATTTCACAAGAAACAAATGCCACCAAAACTTTTTCCTTACATTTTTCTAACTAGTTCTGCTGAAAAAGCCCAACAACAACAACAAAATCTACAGTAAATCAATGGACAAGCAAATGTAACTTTTCTTAGGGAAAATCTTATTCATCAGTTGAATATTTTTTGCACCCTTAGTTGTTGCTGGCTAGGGCCTGGCGGCCGGAAGATATCGCGATGTACGGGAAGCTAGGACCCCTCTCCCTACAGCCTGA
>JANHFX010002243.1:0-16536 GCA_027560015.1 Chloroceryle amazona
GCCGAGCAGCCCTGCGTCACGTGAGCGGCGGCGGCCAATGGGAGCGCGCAGCCGGCCGGGCGGGCCAGTAAGGGCGGGGCGCAGAGGAGGGGGCGGTGCCAGCGCCGGGTCGGGTCCCGGAGGCGTCACCCGCGGTTCCGGGCTGGGAGCAGCCGCTCCGGCGGCGGCAGGAGGCGGGCGGCTCGGCTGCGTCGTGGGGCCGTCTCCCGCCACGCGGCCAATCAATCCCCTATGGTCTGAGGGCCTACGCCACGACTCACACGGCGTCATCCGCAGCGGGGTGCTCCCCCCTGGGGGCGGGCCCCACCGTCGCCATACTGCCACCGCCCCGGAGGCGGAGGAGATGGCGCACGTCCGGCGCCTGGCGTGTGGGAGGGAGTCGGGAAGGCGGGGGTGGTCCGAACGCGGCCCCAACGCTATCCGTCCTGCGGCGGCCGTCAGTACCCGGCTCTCCTTCCTCGAGCCCTTCCCCGTGGAGTAGAGGGTCCACCGCGGCGCCGGGCCCTCCCCGTAGCCATGCCCGCCGGCGTGCCTTGGCCCACCTACCTGAAGATGCTGGCGTCCAGCATGCTGGCCATGTTCGCCGGCGCCGAGGTCGTTCACAGGTACTACAGGCCTGACCTTGTAAGTGCAGGGGCGGCTCCGGTCGCTGGTTCCGTTACGGACCCTGTTAACGTGTCTGCGGGATGGGGTCGTGGGGAGAAAGGGCTCGGGCCTGGATGCAAAAAAATGGTCGGCCTGGGAAGGAGGGGGGCGGGGGGAGCGCAGCTCTTCTCTCGGGAGCTGCCGTCAAACCGGCAACGTGGTACTGGAAATAAAGCTGTGTAACCTTCTCCACGAGAGGTTTCTACCGGGGGAAGTTGGTTTTTGAAAATATAATGCAAAAAGGGGCAAGAAGAGATGATGGTGGATATTTGACATTTTCCCCCCCATATTAGCAGAAATGAAGATGACCAAGAGTTTACATTAGAAACACTGCCGCCTAAGAGCTAAGACTATCACAATCACAGTCCCAGAGAACCAAGCTCCATCTGACACTGCCCACCAGGGATATTAATGGTTGATTTGGTCTCTTAAGAGGCCTTCTAAGGTTTAAGCTTTATCTCGTTCTCCTGCTTTTGTACACTTTTGGGGTTTCCAAACCACTCTGCTATATTGAAATAGCTTAAAAAAAGTTCACACTGCTCAAGCTATCACAGCAAGATTTAAGCAATCCAGTTTAAGTCACTGATAAATGCACAAGAATTTATGTATTTTAATAGTCTCAACTGTAGCCTTCATTTCAGGCAAATGATCAGAATGCTCTAAAGATCTACACCTCTAAATTAGCACAGAGTTGAAGGAGGTGGGGTCATCTGGTACCTTTATCATCTCTGGTTTCTGTGCTTCATTTCTAAAACAGAAGAGTAGAAGCAGTGAAACTTCTGTTACGAAGAAAAGGAACATGTAGAAACTTCAACTGGTGTTTTAAAGCAATACCAGACTCCTCAATCCAACTTTCTGGAAGGGCATAGAACCTTTTTCCTTCAAAGAAACTGCCCTTTCTTCCTTTTTTTTTTTAAATCCTATTTTGCTGCTTGGAAGTAAAAGTCAAATTACAGAAGTGCCGTAGGTTAATTGCATGTAAGAATTTGATTCTGCTCAAAAAAAGAGGGTGGTATAATCATTATTTAGCTAAAATGCCGTCTCTTACAGAGTAAGCTTACTGGGTTGTGAGTTTAGTTTTGTTTGTCACAACACTGATGTCTTCTCTGTTTTTAACAGAGCATACCTGAAATACCTCCTAAGCCTGGAGAACTGAAAACAGAACTGTTGGGTCTAAAAGCAAGATCAAGCGAAGTTCAGACTTCACAACAATGACCAAAATTTACTTATATTATGAAAACTGGAACTGACAATGTTTTAAAGTGTCTCAACTACAGAAATCTATGCCAAATGCCATACTCCCTTAATACTTTGGTTTTGATTCCTTTAAGCAGAGGTACTGCCAGCATTAAAAGAAACATGATGAATAGTGGTGTTAAGTCCAATCAGTTACATACCAGAATGCTAATGCTTTCATAACATTGATTGGGGAGTATTGTTTAGGTTAAAAGATGTAAACTCACAGATGGAATGTGAAACTTTTAAGCTGATTAACAAGTATAGGAAGTTTTGCATATTGAAAAGTCAAGCTTTGGTGGCCACTCGGTGGCCTTAAATAGCTTAAGCTGTTCATCTGCAGCGGAACCTCATTTACCCCTTGGCATTTCTCCCCTTTCTCACCTGGGTGTTTGTGGATGTAACCCAGAACCCCATACAGTAAGCGGGGGCATGTACGCATTGTAAAGGTTCCTTACTGCAGCACTCCTGGCAGTTGTCTCCTGGTAATGCTGGCTAACGGGGGTGCCAGCAGCTACTTTGGCTTCCTGCCTGTGTTACTGACAGGAAAGCTCTCCTGTAAGGCCAGAGAGAATCTTACAACTTCATTGTATTGATGGAAATGGGACAAGTACGCACAGATTACAGTGCAGTAATGTATGTTTGTACTCCTTTGGAGCATATTCTGTTTACAGCTGATTTTGATAGCTATAAATACACAAAACTCAAATTTCAGTACACGCTGAAGTGCAGGTTTACTTCTCAGTCCTGAAATGAGTGCAACTGAACTCTTGGACCAGGAACATGAAAGATACGCAAGGTCAACAACCTACAACAATGGAACAGCACATTTTTGAATGGTACAGAGTTGAGCTTGTGAAGGATTGCTTTCCTTAGACAGGGCACAGGCTCCATCCTCAATTCTCACTCAGGTTTGACTTGAGAAAGAAAACCCCCATTTGCAGACAATCCCTTAGGGAAAGGAAACAGCTCCCTAATTTGTACTGGCAAAGTAACTGGAGCTTTTGGAAGAGCAGCAGGATCAAGAAGTGATCACTGGAAGTACTACATTTACATCTGTTCCAGCTCTGAAGCTGGTATTTTATATGCTTAACAGAAGGTGAATTTATTATTTTTTTCCCTAGGATGAGATGTTTATAGTTCCCCTGATGCATACACATGGCTCTGTTCTCTGTTCTGCAACTCCGGGCTGATCTAGGACAGCAGCTGAGCAGGGATAAGATCCTCTGGGGTTCTTAGGTGCCCAGGGGTACACTCGGGCTCTGCACATAGGGCTCCTACTCTCAATCTCAGACATCTTTCTCAGCGACAGCAGTATAAAAATGCCTCAAGCAAATCCCAGCTCTTCAACCCAAATTGAATCTGTGTGAGATCCATTTCTCATGAAACACTTTTCTTCATCATACCCCAACAAAAGCAAGATTAACAAACCTTCCACCTCAGCACAAGTTAAAGATGGGACAGTTCAGCACCCGTTATGACCAGGGCAGGAAAAACAGGCTTCCCCCTTATCTCTCTGAAGACCCAGGACTTGCCAACTCTTCTCCCCTTACTTGCACTTTGTGTCAGAGTATTACCTCTTACATTACCGACTTCTGACATTAAGGACGCTTTTCTTCCTATTTTCTAAAGGCTTTTCAGATCTAAAGGTTGCAGAGGGGAGTTGCTACTCATTTGGCTGGGATTTCTCAACAGCTCCTGCTGCCAATTGAAACTGAGCAACAGGGAGCATCTGTCTTAACCCAGCCTTTTCTAGCACTACAGGAACTGGTCTCATTAGTGCCCACAATGGAGCAGCAAGTTGACAATACACCAGGTTTGAGCATCCCCAGAGTCAGCATGACAGCTGCACTGACAGAAATAGCCTCAGCAGGACTGGAAGACACCTCTTCCAGCACTGAAATTATTTTGCTTCACAGAGCAGACCCCTCCAAAAAACCCAACCAAGTTTACTACTGCAGTTTCTGCTTAATAGCAAACACTTGGCACTCCAGGATAAAGAAAGCAGCTGGACCACAGCTATGCCACACATGATATCCTCTGCTGTGGAAGAGGGGAAAACAGCACATAGCCTGACTCTCATGGGCTCTCTATTTCTGAAATTGCATTAGGTCATCCTAAAACCCATCTCAGCACTAAGAACTTGTACCAGAGCAAAGGTTGCTTAAATCTACAGGTAAATAACCTATTAAGAATAATGTAGCAAGCAACCCTACCCTTCCAATACTCATTTGGTAGCTGCAGAAGCACTCAATCACACAGCAGACCTGAGCCATGTTTGCTACTCAACCTGGCCAAATAGAGATTTAAAGGTGTGCAGGTTGATGATAAAAGTCTTATTACTAGACTTGTTAGTGTAGTAGTAAACCCTCAGCAGCATTTTGATTGCTACTGGACACAGAAGTTGCACTGCCATCATAGAAACAGAAAAGTCTAGGCTGGAAGGGAGCTCTAGAGATCATCCAGTCCACCCCCACTGCTGAGAGCAGGGACATCCTCAACTAGAGGATGTTGCTCAGAGCTCTGTCAAGCCCCACCCTGAATGTCTCCAGGGATGGGGACTCAACCACCTCCCTGGGGAACCTGTTCCAGTGCTCCACCACTCATGGCAAAGAACTCATTTCTAATCTGAATCCACTCCTTTCTCATTTAAAGCCATTGCCCCTCGTCCTGTCACTCCAGGCCTTTGTAAACAGGCCCTCTCCAAGCTTTTTATACCTTTTACCTTTCAGGTAGTGGAAGGTGGTTGTTGGGTCTCCCCAGAGCCTTCTCTTCTCCAGGCTGAACAATCCCAGCTCCTCCATCATAAGAGGACAGTGCCTTAAGAGGTATACCTGCCCTGTTTAGTAACTTACTACCAGAGGATTGCTATTACTATTAAAAGCTGGTGCCATCAGCTGCTGAACTATGCTCTAGAGCTAAAATCTTTCATGAAAGCATGCTCAGTGGTTTTACAGTGCATCCAAGACACAACTACAGTTACCAAACCCCCCAAAACCCAAACTCCCTCAAAAAAGCAAAACTAAGCTCCCATTCCTCAAAGTCTCAGAAAGTCACTAAAGCCCAAAGCTCTGTATAAACCCTAACACAATAACCACACTGATAGACAGCATTTGTATTTATTGCATGCAAACAGCACTTGGGCAGTAGAGAAGCAGCCTAGTAAAGCTAAATGGAAATTAAGTTCAAGGTCAGTGTTTAGTGCCCTCACCTAATCAGAAAGTTTATTTTGCTTCATATTGCAGAACCCAGGAAAAACATCACAAAACTTCTGTTATCAAGAGTGGTTCTTAAGCAGTCACTCTAGAAGCACTATTCTTGTGCACATCTTTCACCAAGGAAAGCAAACAACTTCAAAAAAACCTTCAATGTAAACACTTCCTACTAACCCTGTGAAGTTGTTTCACAGTAGAGGCGCCAGTAACAGAGTCCTTTGTCCAAACACCATATAAAGCTAGCATCATGAAGAAAAAGTGGTGCCTCCATTTCAACCTGTCTACATTACAATTTGGTGTCAACAGATTTAGCAAGTTAAGACTATGTATCTACAGAGCTTTGCCATACTGAAGAGGCAGAACAAGAGTGGAAAAGGTTAGGAGCAACATCATCAAGGAGGAAGTGCAAGAGACAGAGCTTTGACCTTTAAAAAACCCCAACCAAACTGTAGAAAGCAGGACTACAGTAGCTACACAAGTCAAAAGCAGGGTTCTCAGATACCATGGAGCATGGGACAAGCTGACAGGCTTCACAAGCCTCTTCTGGTTGTTGCTGTTCACATATTTAGCAAAAGCTACCACTGCTTATTCCTTACAGTGGAGTCAAGTCCCATAAACTCCAATGCAAGCTGTCAGGACTTCAGTTCCAATGCCATTTTTAAAAGCCTTCTCGTCTTTTACAAGATCAGTACATAACTTGAATACTTCAACTAGCACATCCAGTACCTCTCCGATACCATCTGTATCTTGGCTAAACAGCACAGCAGGCTCATTAACACAAAAGCCAAGCACAGGCACGTGCTATAGTCACACGTGTCTGTGTCCATGTGGAAAGGCACAAGGACCACAAACTGCCCATCATACAAAGGACCTGAACACTGAAAGCACAAAAAAAGCCCTGTTTCTTTGGGCTATCCCAAAAGATCAGCTTATTATGTATAAATTTAGAGTTACTGGTGTTTGGGAACATTTTATTTTGTACATGACAAGATTTTACACCAAGTCAGTTAAATAATACAAATTTACATTCATGAGGAATGTTTTTAGAAAAGTGAACTTAAAAAAATCCTCCTTTACCCTTAAACCCCAAACCATCCCTCAACATTTTACAGTGGAAAAAAAAACAAAACAATCTAATTCACATTCCCTCCTAACCCCCCAGTGGAGGATGGTAGTTGAGTGCAGCTTACAGTTCATCTTTCACATCTGTGGATTCCTGTGGAGACAAAGAGAGAATCAGAATCTTCCTTTTTCAGAGCAGGAAAAAAAAAGCTGTCCCACAAGAACTGAACCCTTTAGTGCTTTCCAAAGCACTAAGTAATACAACTTATGGAGGTATTAATCTTCTGTTCTAATGACAGCATGGTTAAGCCTTCACTACTGAGTGTAAAAGAACAACCCAGCTGTATTTTTCAGTCTGCTCAAACATTAAGCTCTAGATATAGTGCACTATTTCATCCTCCCTGTTCAACCTGATTGTGCTCCCTAGCTATGCATCTATTTTCTAGTCAGAAATCTTAACCCACAAATGTGCTAATCAAACAAACAGAACATAACCGTTGCAGGTTATAGCACTGGAAACACAATAGTAACGGTGTCAAAATTAAGCAGCTATAGTACAAGCAGCACTGGTCCTCAGATTTCTTCTTAGGTACTTGGATATTTACCAGTAGGCAAGTACCTCTCTCTAAGCTATTATTTCTGCTAGTCATAAGATGTCATATTCCAGGACTCTTCCAAACACAACCTGAGAAAGCAGGTGCAGTTGGGATCTCATAATAAAAGTTACTGTTATCAAGAAACAATGGCTTTGGAAGAGTTCAACATATCCATTGAGACATTTTAAGTGGCACACACTGGCTAAGTGAAGGTTGACTTCACACAAGTTATCCATTTAGAGGTGGTGCTGCTGCCTGCAGGGCTGCTGCCAGTCTGTATCAGAAGCATTTGAAACTGAACTCTTGCCAATTAGTTGATGTTATTGCCCACAAGCTGTGGAAATCTGACAGATAACATTAAGTACACTGCAGATGATTTGCTGCTGTTTTCTTGCCATAGGGCACTCTTACAATCTCTAGAGCCTAATTTATCTTCAGCTTTGAACATTCACATTTTATTCTTACAATGTAGTTTGGTAAGAAATGACATGTCATTTGTGCTGCAGGTTTTTTCCACCCTCCAAGAAAAGCCTGGAAAACCTCACTCTAGAAACTACAATCATGAAGGACAAAAACTAGTTTGTTGCTATGAAGCACCACAAAATTGCACATAAATATTGCTAAGTAGAGTGTCAAGCTTGAGACCTTACCTTCTGTGTTTCACTGTCTTCATCAGCATCCACCTCCTCTTCATCTTGCTCTGCCTCTTCAGCTGCATCTTCAGGCTCTTCAGGTTCCTCCTCCACCTGTAGGAAGGTCACAAGCAATTTATGTAGTATGTTTACCAGTTGTGGATTAATTAAATACAGGCTAGGGAAGTATTCACTATCAGTTCCTAACATTTACCCCAAGCTACCTGAAGTAGAAAACCTTCTGTTTAGCATTAACACACTATCATGCCTCCTCTGGCAAGATGCCTAGCATAAGTTTCTTACACAGAACTGAAAACTTGTATTACTTACACCCACTTATGAATTTCTCCATTATGTGAAGCACACACGTGCCTGTGGCACCTAATTTAATCCCATAGAACCACCACTTAATTAAGGACAGAACTTGAAAATGTAACAGCAGAACAGAACCCCAAGCAACTATAAGTTGGAAGAGGACATGAGCATGAAGTAGAGACTCATGTTTCCCACTAGGTAGTTGAACTGAGCTCCTGGTGTCTCACCTAAGTGTAGGAAAGTGGATACATTTTATTTAATGCAAGTCTATCAAGTATCTGCTTTAAGATGTAGTAGCAGCAGCATATGTTAATTATCAGCTCCAAGTTGAAGGCAAACAAACCTTTGCATCCAGGTCAATGTTTAAGCTTAAACGAAGCATTCTTTCTATTCTGTCTCCATATTCCTTAGTGTCTGGTAGCATATATCCTGATCTCAAAGTTGCAGTTTCAAACAATACTACTGCAAGATCTGAAACTGTTTTGTCATCTTCATTTTCCTAATGTGGAAGAACATAAAAACAACAAATAAGCAGAACTGCTAACTTGGCTGTAGGTAGCCAAATAGTCAATATTTCACAGTGCTGTTACTACCTTGACTCGCCTCAGCATGTCCTTTATCAAGGGATGCCTGGGGTTAATTTCAAATGTTTTCTTTTGGCTCGCATAGTAACTGAAAAGAACAGAAGTTTCATCACTAAGTTTTGAAGCACAGGACCCAGCTACATCTTTAAACCCATGAATACTGATTACAACCACAGTAACAAGGGTATTCCTCCCCCAACCCACTGTAATATTAGCTCAGCTCTAAAAATCATTCAAGTTAACAGGACAGTTCATCTTTTCCTCTCACCAAATGACAGCAAATGCCACTGATGAGTCTTGCTCACCAGGCAGTTTTACACAGGTATTTCAAGTCTCGCTATGTAAAACTGTGATGGAGACTACAACTTCATTGTAAGTGATCTAAAAATAGGAAGGATCATCTGAACCAGATGAAGGGGAGGACATCAACTACACTTCACATCTGCTTCTACGTAACTGAAAGCTTACTTTGTAGATATATCCTTCCCAGTTTGGTAAGCTTGAGCCTTCATGATTCTTTCCATGTTACCAGACCATCCATACTGACTAGCCACCAGGGCACATGGAGACTGAGTTAAACGTTGAGATAGCACAGCTTTTTCAATCTATAGGGAAAAAAGCCTTAATGTTAGTTCAGAGCTAACAGCTTATACAGGGAATAAAGTAAAGAACTCTGAAATTTCCCATCCCTTCAGTATTTCCTGAAGGCTCCAAGATGAAATCTTAACTCATCTTCCTGAAATACAGGTATTAAGCAACATGTTTAGACGACAGAGAAAGCTACTGTAAAGTCTATGCTCTAAGAGCCACAAAGGTGCATTGCAAACAGGTATGACAACAATTATGAAGAAGCTTAACAGTGTGGCATCTTACCTTGTCCTTCAGAGCTTTGTCTTTCATCCAGTTTAAGAGTGGTTCAAATTCCTTTTCCAAGGCTTCCCGACTCTCCTTAGACTTTTCGCTTTCTTCAAATTTGACACCTTCTTTTGCTACATTCTGAAACCTCTTGCCATCAAACTCTGGCAGAGCCTGAATACAGTATTCATCTACAGGTTCAGTCAAGTAGATCACTTCATAGCCCTTTTTCAGAAGACGTTCAACAAATGGTGAGGACTCTGCCTACAATGACAAAATAGATCCGATGCCAGTTTAATTGCACTGAAACCCATACAACTCATACCAACACTTGTCATATAGGAACTGAACTGCAGTGGTAAGAGAAGCATGGAGTCTCCCCATTTACAGCAAATCCACAGTTCACCAGGTTTATGGTACTATAGCCAGGAGCCGTTAATTTTTTTGTCCCCTTTCCCTCCCTCTTCCACTCACATACCTCCTTTCTGCTGGCACCTGCCATGAAGTAAATTTTGTCTTGCTTTTCTTTCATTCTTTCCACATACTGGTCAAGGCTTGTGAGGTTACTTTCATGATGAGAAGACTGGAAGCGAAGAAGTTTAGCCAGTCGTGTACGATTGGAGTGATCCTCAATAACCCCAAGCTTTACATTAGTACCAAACTCTTTCCAGAATGTGTCATTGTATTTTTCTTCTGCAATTTTCTTGATCATATCAAGAGTTTTGCGAACAAGTTTCTTTCTGATCACCTAAAAAAAAGCAGCAATACCAAGTTATAAGGACTTGGAAGAACCCTCAATTCAACCCCACTGCAAAGGATGGATTCAAGGCACCCTAACTGATGTGAACAGAGGTGGTCTATAAACTGCAATGTGCTGGTTTCCTATACTTTGATTTCACAGTCTTTGTATGAAATAAAAGTAAGCTTCTAAATCTTGCTACTGTCACATGGTTACAATGAAGGAATTTAAGATCAGTTAGCTTACCTTTAACAATTTATGCTGCTGAAGTGTTTCACGAGACACATTCAAAGGAAGATCATCAGAATCCACCTAATGAGGAAGAAACTTAAGTAAACTAACAGTTTTTGAAGAGGGGGGAAAAATCAACTGCAAGTAAGACTTCTAATACTTACAACACCCTTAACGAAGTTCAGATACTTGGGCATCATGTCGTGGAAGTCATCAGTAATGAACACTCTCCGAACATACAGCTGAATTACAAGAGGAAACAGCAGACAGGTTATATTTAGGGTTGGGGCTTCTTTCCCCCCAGACATGGAACCACACACTTCCTTATTTTACCTTAATGAAATCACTTTTTTTTGATCCATATTCATCAAACAGGCCACGTGGAGCAGAATTAGGAACAAATAAGATAGATTTGAAAGTTACTTCTCCTTCAGCAGTGAAGTGGATGTAAGCCATTGGGTCATCATGTTCCTGTGAAGAGAGAACTCTTAATTGACATAGGGAAAACATCAGTGAATTAGGAGTATTCCCAGTAATAACTCAAGTTTGCCAAATAACTGCAGTTATTTTACAAACAAACCGTGCTTTGTTAAGACCTGTTACTTAGACAAGTTTCAGGTTTGGCCAAGTTACGCACATAGAAGTAACCTTCCTTGAGACCTACTTGTTTAGGGATAATGACCCACCCCCCCCACCCCAAGCCAACCACCGAAGAGTTATCAATACCATATCATCACAGCCCAGTTAAGAGGCTCCCAAGTAACACCTTATGCTGTATTTACACATAGACAATATTTCCTAGAATGCATGGCTTCCTCTTCCACCATATGCAACACAAGCACCACCACTCAGACTAAAAAATTTCCATGTCAAAATTTTTAAATCCCATCAGTAAGCTCCAAACGAGCTAGAACATGCTACTTCTCAAAACCTAGGCCACTCAACACAAGTGATAGTGCCCTCTCTGATAAAAGCATGTAACTCCTGACTGAGGCACTCTATGTCCTGGGCTCTCCACAACTCAGTCTATCTACTGACAGCAATTCTTTATAAAAATGGCCATCCTATAGACACTCAATTGCTTACACAGTAGGAGATACTATAGCAAACCTCTTCCTTTGGCGCAATCTTGAGGCTCAGAGCTTGCTTACCTTGGAAAAGGTTTTGTAAAAAGCTTTGTATTCATCATCTTCAACTTCTTTAGATGGTCTCTGCCAGATTGGTTTTATGTCATTCATGAGCTCCCAATCCCAGACGGTCTTTTCAACCTAGGTATGTAAACACCACAGTATAATGAAGACTTGTTCTTTACTTCAGGTTTCATCAGTTAGACACTCTACCAAGACCAAGCCATAAAACAGCATAGCAAAAATACATGCTCTAATTTATATTATAAATTATGCAGTGGCCTGGATATTCTCGTGTATATACATCATTGTCACATGTTGGAAGAAAACTCCTATGTTCATTTAACACATTTGGAGAGTATCAGTGCTTCTGTTCTACTACCATCCTGAAAAAAGCTTTCCATCAGAGCATGCTCCCATTTAAACTCAGTGTCCGATTACTGAAGTCCACTAATATTTCAGGCAGGTCACCCAAGTGTTTATTATTAGTTCTAGTTCACAAGGCTATTGCCAATCATTTGGTCTATTTCAACCAAGTCTGTTTTGCTTAGTCTTACTTCCTGACATAACATCTAACTGCACTTGGCACATTGTTGTTTGAAAGCACACACACTCAACTGCACCTCTGGGAGACTACCTTTGAAAGCCAAACTGATCTTACAAAACCCCAAGTTGGACAAGGCTCACCTTCTTAGTTTTTGGTTTCTTTTCTTCCTCCTCTTCTTCAACTGCAGCTTCATCATCATCTGCTTCTTCTTTCTCCTTTGCTTCCTCCTCTTCAATGGGTTCTTCAACAGTCTCTGTCTAAAGAGAAAAAGCAGGCACTTGGACCGCTGGGCTTTGTCCCAGGTACATTCTAGTATCCTCTCCAACAGCTTAATCTCTCAGACCACTAGTTTAGCTTCTTCTATTTGCCTATCAGGCATTTCTCTAAGTAGCTACACATTTTTAATTGTATCTGTGATTAAACTGTTTCTTTCAATATGCAAGGAAATCACTGTTTCAAGTTTAAGTTTTTCAAAACTGTACATGTAACACTAATCAGAGACTTGGGTGATTTTAAGTTAGCGCTACACCAAGAAATCATCAGAGAAACAGGCCTGAAAGCTAAGACACAGCTGTATTTTCAGGACACCTAACCATGGCCCTGCTTGAGAGCTTACCAAGGCTTCCAGCTACTAAAGTCAATGGAATAAAGATCTTTTTCTTAGTGATTTGCACAGTTTTTGTCCTTTGGCCAAGTCAGAAGAAAACCAAGTTCCTGGAAAGTCTGATTTTAGTAACAGGCTAACTTTTGGAGAATAAGTAATTGGTAATAAAATACTATCCAGAACAGTAAGAAACGGAAGAATGTTAGGAATTAGACAAGCAGAAGTTCCAAAGTGTACCATACCCTCATCCTTCCTGAAAGACCCAGCCAGATAGTGCTCACAAGCAAAGCTCAGACTTTGCAGTGCTCAGTTAAATATACTGACCTTGCTGCTCCACACATATATGGGAAAGTTTATGAACTGTGAGTATTTCTTGACTAGATTCTTAACGGTATCCAGCTCAAGGTAATCAGATGCTTCCTCCTTCAAGACAAGGCTAAAAGAAAAAGAAAACCTTTGAAGTGCTGGACAAGTATTTTAGAATAGTTTTACAAAAGGAGATGCATTTTCCTACTGCTGCAGCTGCAGGAATTCAAATTTATGCGAATGATTTTTGAGACCATAATCCCTAAACTGCTCCAATGAGAAGGATAATTGCATTCAGCAGTTGGGGCAGAATGCTGTATCCAGGAGTCTAAACAGCCCCAAATCATAGTGATACTTAGCAGAGCCTTGATGCACTCTCACTTGTTTTATTTGGAAATAAGAGCACTAAGATGAACTTGTCAATACTAAGCACTTTCTTCAGGCAGAAGTCCTCTAAACCCAAACCAAATAAATGTCTCTGCTCATGAAAGTGATGAAAATAGAGGACTGTTAAACTACCTCTAATTTGAGATTTGCATCAGACCAGTCTCACTGGTACACAAACAGCTGCCAGTTTCCAAAAGGAAGCTCTACAGCTCATGTAAGAGGTTTTGACAGACCACAGTTGTGTTGAGGAACTGAGTGAACCTGCAAGTACCTGAACTGTCTGGAATTACTTGCTGACAGTTGTCAAGATGCTTATAGTTTTCTTAGCTCATCTAACGGCATGTGAACTACATTATCACTATTTTGCATATGGTTAATAATTAGCATGTTTCTATTAAACTAAAAAAATATAACAAGAATCAGACTCTGTATGAATCACAATGCTAAAGCCATCTACATATTCCAGTGAGCAAACTGCACATAGACAACTTTTTCTTTTAAATCCAAAGCAATTTCATACTTACGTTATGGTTGTGCCACGTCCTAAAGTGTTTCCTCTGGGGTCATCAATTACAGAGAATTCATTTGAATCTGACTCCCAAATATGCTGAGTATCATTGTTGTGTTTTGATGTGACGATAACTCGGTCTGCTACTAAGAAAGCAGAATAAAAGCCAACACCAAACTGGCCAATTAACTCAGATGTTGACTGGCTATCATCCTGCATTTCAGTCATCTTGTTTAAGAATTCACTTGTACCAGACTTTGCAATGGTACCCAGGTTTTTAACCAGCTCCTCTTTTGTCATGCCAATACCCGTATCTGTAACATGAAGCATGTTCTTCTCTTTATCACACTGAAAGAAAAAGAGAAAGATGCAGTTCGACTTGACTTTGAATCTTAATACATACCACACTGTCAGAAATTTGTGAGCAGCAGCTACTCCAATTCAAACATGCCTGGCTACAATAAACTGGACCTGCAGTAACTACAGAAACAAGACATGCCTTCAAATATTTCAGTACTTCAGTTACTCTTTACAGAATCAGACATACATTTTCACCATCAAAAGAAAGAGTATTCTTGGATAAAGTTATTTGTAAGGGTCCTGATGTGTTCCTAGTTTACATCTGCATCAATATCAAGCCAAAAATTGAGAGGCAATGATGCACTGTCTTCTTACATTCCTCCCACCACTCCGACTGTGAGGATTGTACCCAGTGCCTCTTACCTTTATTTTGACCGTCAGTTCCTCATTACCAGCAAGAGCATTTTCATCAGTTAAGGATATTAACCGTATCTTGTCTAAAGCATCCGAAGCATTTGAAATCAGTTCCCTCAGGAAAATCTGAAATACAAGCCAGTAGTTAGGAACTCCAGAACACACACACAGTTCTAGTATGTTCTACTTGTAAAAGCACTAACCTCTTTATTTTTATATAAAGAATTGATGATAAGTTTCATCATTCTGTTCACTTCTGCTTGAAATGCAAACTTCTCAGATTTTTCCCGTAGTTCTTTGATCTGGGATGCATTTAAGCCATCTAGTTGGATAGCTTCTTCCTCTCTGTTAGGACAATGAAAATCTGTGAAGTAGGCTTGCCCCAAACAGCATCACCAATTTTATCATCTAGCAACAGCAACAACAGTCTAGTTAAAACAATATTAAGTTAGAAAATACTGACAGTGCCTGAAATTACATGATCAAAGGAGTGAAGTTCCATAGTAGCTATCCTTAACTGCAAAATCTTAATTCAAAAACTTGAGTGAAAAAAACATGCTTGCAACTAAGACCTTTTTTCCTAAATTCGGTCAAGAACGCAGGTATGTTAAAACCACTGTAATCCTCAGTGTGTGGCATACCCTGCAAGAGACGAGCCAGTTCACAACTTACATATTTCACCAGTAAACACTAAACTGACACCATTTACCACATACAAAAGTAGACCTATTAATGAGTGCTTGGTTTTGTACAACTACTGGTATTACACAAAACCAAGCTGAATACTTCTGAATCCAAGTTCTCAGGCTCACTTCTATCTAGAAGGAAACAGCCTTTTCCAGAAATCTTTCATTTCTCTTGGCTGACTCCATCTCACTAGGTGTCCTCCCCCCATTTCTAAGGCTTTAAGCATTACTGATGCTAGAACTGCCCCTTCAAAAGCAAGGGAAACTCCTAACGTTTCAGAAGTGACTTACCCCGAAGCCCAAGTACTAACCTCTGAACCACCTCATCATCTGTTCGAGACCCTTCTCTGCTTTTACCCAAGTCATCTTCCACGGTCCCATCCACATCCACCTCATCAGCTCTAACAGATACTGGGAAAACAGCGAATACAATGATCCGAGACCGAAATTCTCCGCTTGCCCCTCCCCTCAGTTTTAGGCCCAGTTCTGTTCTCCGCCCCCTCCCCGAGAAAAAGTTCAGCCCAAGCGGCGACATCAACGATGGGAGGAGGGAACAGACACCCTCTCCTCCTACCCTCCCCCCCACCTTCCGTCCCCGCCCGTAACGGCGCATGAGCCGTGTTAGACACCGACCCCCGTCCCCTCCCCCTCGCTCCACGGGGAGCGGCACCGGCAGCATCCCGGGGAAAGCAAAGCGGGAGGCCGGGCACCACTTTCCCCCTCCTCCCCTCCCTACGTCCGCCCGGAGAAAAGTGAGGGCGGGGAGAAGTGAGAGTCCCCCCAGACGCCAAGGGCCCCCTTCCCTCCCTGCCTCCGCCCCCCTTGCCCTAGCGAAAAGAGGGGGGCGGGCGGGCTGCTGGCCGAGACCCCGAACCCCTCCCCCGCAGCCACCATCCCCCAGAAGCTTCTAGAAGCCGGCGGGCACTCACCGGCCAGGAGCAGCGTGCACGCCAGAGCAAGACCCCACACCGACTTCATGGCGACGCAGGTTGCGGCCACCGAAGAGAACGGACCCAGGCGCCTCTGCCCCGCGCTCCCGAGCCCGCTGCCGGACGCAGCCCCCACCCAGCGCCGCCGACGAGCCCAGTGGAGCGGCAGCGGCCCTCCCCCTCCGCCTTATCAACCCGGGGCGCCGGAGGGCGGGGGGAGCTGCTGCGAGACTGGCCAATGGGAGCGTACCACGCCAAAAATATAGCCAATGGGAAGCCTGCAAGGGAGGGGTTTGCAGCTATCGCCACCAATCGTGGCTTTCCATGTGCGGTTGCCTGCGGACGGAGCGTGGCCGGCGCCGATTGGCCGGGCCGAGCGGAGCTTGGCCAATGGTTTTCGCGGAGGGGTTAAACGGGCATGGCCTGTCGTTAGGTTTTAATGAAAAGCCGTTAACGTTTAACGGTGAGGCCACGTGGGCCGCAGCCGCTGGGGCTGCGTCCAGGAGCGATAAGAACAAACTCCACATGGGCTACCGGCCCCGACTGCTTCCGGGAGCAGCTGGGATGTTTACAGGGCAGACGGTTGCTACGGCAACGGGCGCTTCCGGTAGTAGCGCC
>JANHFX010002245.1:0-85121 GCA_027560015.1 Chloroceryle amazona
CTGGTGTCAGGTGGTTTTTTGGACCGCGCGGCTATTGGGCGGCAGCCGTGCGCTTTCGGTGCCAGATTGCTACGCCCGAATTGCAACATTTATTCTCCATCCAAAGGCTGTCAACTGTCTATGTAGATCAAAATATTACTCAGATCACTTCAAATCTGTTGCCCAAGGTTGCACTGTCACTAAATAGCATCTCAGATCTTCTCTTCTGTTAGTGGAATTCAGGATAGGACATTGGATCACCAAAGCATGAATACAGTCTAAATGTGCAGTGGGAATAGTATATATATGAATCTCCAAATACATAAATTCATTTTGCATCTTATTTATACAAATTGCCTTAAACTAGCTTTGTAATTACAAATATTCATCCTTCCTAAGAAGCCTAATCTGTCTTTAGCAATAAAGAAAGACAATTTTGTATCTATCTGTGTAAGTTTGTCTCCTTAGTGGAGTTTTAACTCCCAGAATGAAAGTTTTGATTCACTGATATCACTTGCTTTTGTTAGTTTATTTTGTTTCTGAATTCTTTACTTGAGTATGTCAAGCAAACTCCCCATACTTGCCTGAATTAGTAGCACAGAAAATTTTGATTCCAAAAGAAGAAACTTTGAGCTCTTATGTGTTTCAGCTTTTCAGCTACCTATTTAGCCGAAGTGAAACATGATAAATCTTACAAGGAACACAGTAAAGTAGATTTGCTGAAGATGGCTAAGGGCTATGCATCATTTCATAACTTCTGAAGACACCGTTAGAGATAGTACTTGTTCCACTGCATTTCACCTGGGTATGTCCTAAATAAAGTTTGAGTAGTGGGAGATGGAGGGAGGGAGACTTTCAAAGGAAATTCAGTTTTCTATACAAGGACTATCCAGGTCCGTGGATATCCACAGTTCTGTCTTGTGCATTTTTTAAAGTTCATCTGAATAAGAATGGAGTAAGGATACTTCATGTTCATATAATAATGTAATTATTTTGTTTTATAATACATCTCTTTTTGAAGAATCACATGAAACTTCAATATTCCTGTGAAGGAACTGGGAGATATTTTGTTGAAGGATACCGGAGTATAGCTGGAGAGCAAATAGTTTTTTGTCAAGTCAAAGTTCCAGGATTTAAAAAACTCTTTCTTCAATCTTTTCCTCTGATTAGGTTTTTGACCAGTGAATTCATATGAATGAGAAAAATTCTGTTTGATTCATGTTGTATGTGCTTTAGCATGTCTTCTTAAAAAAAAAACAAAAAAACACCCAAAAGTTTATTATTCTGAGGAAAAAAGAAATTAATTTGCAGCCTCTTGTGTTGGAACTATTTCATCTTGGATAAGTAATCACAGAATCATAGAGTCATTGGTGTTGGAATGGACCTCTAGAGATCATCTAGTCCAACTCCTTGACCAAAGCAGGTTTCCCTAGAGCACATTACACAGGATTGCATCCAGGTGGGTTTTGAAAATCTCCAGAGAAGGAGACTCCACAACCTCCCTGGGCAGCCTGTTCCAGTGTTTCATCACCCTCACAGTAAAGAAGTTTTCTCATATTTAGATATGAGATGCGAGACAGTGTCAAAAGCTTTGCTGAAGTCAAGGTAGATGACTGCTCTTGACTGCTCAAGGACTGCTCTCCCCTCATCTATCTAGCCAGTTACAACATCACAGAAGACACCATAGAATGATTTGAGTGTGAAAGGACACCTTCCACTAGATCAGACTGCTCTAAGTCCCATCCAGCCTGGCCTTGAACACTTCCAGGAAGGGGGCATCCTCATCGTGGCTGGGAAACCTGTTCCAGTGTCTCACCACCCTCACAGTAAAAAATTTCTTCCTAATGTGTTTAACTGTATATAATAACTAAAACAAACAAAAAACAAAACAAAACAAAAAAAACCCACAAACACCCATGAAAGAAATTGTCAAAATGTCAAAACTGATTGGAAAAGGAGGAATCCCTCATTCCCTTCTCTTCCTCTTATTGTGATATAAAACCTAATGTTTGACTTCAGATTGGTCTTACTATGGCTACTTTATCAGTGTGGTGGGTTGAACCTGGCCATCAAACTAACCACCCACCTGGTCACTCATCCACTTGTTCTGCACCAGGATGGGAGAGACCATTTAAAGAAGAAAAGCAAGAAAACATCGGGGTCAAGAAAATGAAAACTTAATAAATGAAGGAAAGAGAAGAAGCCACAAAGGTTGAAAAGGCAATTATTTCCTACACCCATAAACAGACTGATGCCCAGCCAGTCTCTGAATATCTCTGAGGTCAGCTGTCCTGGCCATGTCCCCTCCCAGACTCTTGCCTAGCCTGATCACTGGGGAGGCACCATGAGAAACAGAAAAAGCCTCAATGCTGTGCAAGCACTATTCAGAAGTAGCTGAAACTGTTGTGTTACCAACACTGTTGTAGTCTCAGATCCAAACCCCAGTACCATATGGGCCACTGTGAAAAATGTTAACTCCATCCCAGACAGAGTCAGTATAATCGGTTAAAGCAAGAGATTCTCAGTTTTTATAATTCACTATTTCCCAATGGAGAATGTTTACTGGAAAAAATCCCAAATTCCCAACCAGCTGTATACTCAAACATCTGTTCTAAAAAGTTCCATGTATATGAGAATGAACCTTGATTTCCTTCCAAGGAAACCACATAAAGTAAAGTGTGCGGAACTTAATTTATTTACTTTGAAGTGACAAAATTGCTCAGTTGAGTTCACTTAGATTGAAAATCATCATTCCCTAGAAACTAGGTTTCCAGAATTTGTAGACTATGCTAGTAAATTACATCCTTCAGGATGTTTCTTATAGTGTTACATTCTCAATAAATGGACACAAAAACTAAATAAAGAAAAAAAAATACAAAAATATAAAACTATAGGTTTACATATTTAGAAGAAATACTTTCTGGGACGTTACAAAAGGAATATATTAGAAATAAGAAATAAGAACCAGATGAGGAAATGAAGTGAGAAACAGCATTTTGGAATGAGGTAGAAGGTCAGATCACATGTGACTGTCTCTAGCATTTTAATTCCTTTTATTGTGATGCAATTGAAATCATATGCTTAATTCCATGCTCCTCATTATTTCAGATTTTGATTGTGTTCTGTGTTGTAACTTGTAAGGTCTTTTACTGATGATAAGGACCTACTTCACATAGATTTAATATAAGAATTAATTCTATATTAGACAATTATCAGTGAAACCAGAGTTGAAAGAATTTTGACTTATACAACAACTTGCTTATAACGTCTTCCAAAATAAGATTTACTATAAAGATTAAAGGAAAGTATTTTATGGCTTTAGAATTTCTACAGAAAACTTAGTGTTTCAGCAGATTTTCCACATAGTAAGGGTTTTCTTTGTTTGCCTACCTTCCTTTTTTTTCAATCACAGGCTCTTTAATTTTTCTTCTGTCATAACTTCACTCATTCTTACAGCTTAGTACAGGGATGTGTTCGGTATTTATAGCTATATTTCTTATTGTGTGTTAATTTTAAATGTATTTCCTATAAATTTCCAAACTCTGTACAAGTTTGTTCACATTATTTACGTTCTTGTCAAGATAGTCTTCTTACTTTTTTTCAGAGCTTAAGTTTAAATGGGTACTGAAAAGATAAAATATATGAGCAGACTTTCAAAGATGCTGACCAGCCAAAATTTCTATTGCCTTCTATTGCCTTCAACATGAGCTTTGTGCAGGATCCTCAAATAAGAGTCCTAGTTGAAGAAGAGTCTTAATGCAAGTTGTTTAGAATTTCAAGACTGTACAGGTATACTATCTGAATGTTAAGACACTCAGATAAGTGATTTCTATAGCTTGAGGTGTGTGAAGCACTAGATGTCTTCTGCAACTATGGCAACAACTAGAAATTGAATGGTATTTTATTTATGTGAAGTTGGAAGCTCGATGGGTTTTTACTGTGTATGTATAAAATAAGTTAGTGTTATTGATAGACCTATTCTTGACATCTTTTTGTTGTTCATGCTGTTTCTCTCCATTTTGTGGCAGCCCTTGACAACCAAAATTGGTTTTGCTTCATCCATTCTTCATATCAGAGAAATAAAATAGCGAGTACTGACATGTCCAAGACAAGTTTATCTATGTGATATCACTTCTCTTTCATTTTGATCTGTCACTTTGTTTTCATTCCACACTCATCTTCACTCTCAATGAAGAGATACACATAATGCAATAGTTCTGCTGACTGAGTGCAGAAAACTAAGTTTTGTCGTCAGTTATGCCCCATCTAGCTCAAATGATGAAACACATTTGAAACCATTATTTGAGTTCCATTTCAAAATCTGTTTTCTTCTAAATGTGTTTCATTTCCAGTGTGCTTACTTAAAGACTACCCATTTGTGGGGTCTTGGCTTTGATGTCAGTCTATTTCTGTCAGATGAATTGTTAAAGTTGTTGCCTATTGTTGAAGTCATTGTTATATATATGAAGGAATTGTTATATATTTCATCATATCTATGGCTTTTTCTTTTTTATATCTACAGTCTTTACGTCTGAATTTTCAGAGCAGAGCCTTTTTGTGTAAGTGCGTGTTTGTGTACGTGTGTGTGCAGAGAGAGGAAGAGGTAGAAGCGTGACCTGCTATGCACTCATGTGACCATATGTATTTCACTTCACATTCAAATGGAGGCAAGTATAATTTTACTGCTGCTGTTCCAGATCAGTTGAATTCTAGAAGAAAGACAGAAAAGCAGACAGGTGTTTTTTGCAATTCAAGCAGAAAATAGTAGCATTTATTTCATGCTGTATGAGAACATAATCAGGGAAAACCAGTAAATGTTTAGGCAAGACTTTGTTATCCCTGGTCTTTCTCATATTGAAGTCTTTTGTTTAAATATAAGCGCAGAGGTTAAATCAAAGATTGGTGATTATTGTATTATTAGAATCATAGAATCATAGAAGGTTAGGGGTTGGAAGGGACCTCTGGAGATCATCGAGTCCAACTCCCCTGCCAAAGCAGAATCACCCAGGGCAGACCACACAGGAACAGATCCAGGAAGGTTTTGAAAGTCTCCAGAGAAGGAGATTCCACAACCTCTCTGGGCCCTGTTCCAGGGCTCTGTCACCCTCACCGTAAAGAAGTTCCTCCTCATGTTGAGGTGAAACCTTCTGTGCTCAAGCTTATACCTGTTATTCCTTGTCCTATTACTGGGCACTACAGAAAAGAGATTGGCTCCTTCCATTTGACACCCACCCCTGAGATATTTATAGACATTAGTAAGATCCCCTCTCAGTCTTCTCCTCTCAAGACTAAACAGCCCCAGTTCTATCAGTCTTTCTTCATAGGGGAGATGCTCAGGTCCCTTAATCATCCTCATAGCTCTCTGTTGGACTCTCTCCAGTAGATCCTTGTCTATCTTAAACTGGGGAGCCCAAAACTGGACACAGTATTCCAGGTGTGGTCTCACTAGGGCAGAGTAGAGGAGGAGGAGAGGTTTTTGCTGTTGGATAAACTCGTGTTGGCTCTGCGGGTGTGTTATCTAAGTCCATTACACTACATTTCACCTTCTAAAGGAAGGCAAAAGAATGGGTACACAAGCTAAACATTAGTCAAGCAGAGAAGGTGACTGCCTGCATACTTCTGTAATTACTTCACAAGGTCTACTGTGGTAATCTGTAATGGGTTGTAGATTGATGTAAGAAGCAAAGCATCATTTATGTCACATAATGACCATTATTTTCCATAATGCTTTATTTTAAAAGGTGTGGATGGTATAAATGAAAGAAAAATTTAAGCCTCTGTCTGAACACTAGATTGAATTGCTGTTCATTTATTGTATCAATTAACTTTGTTTTAAACAAGAGTGAGGGAATGGTATTTGGCAATCAGTTCTTCCTTTTTGTATCTTTGGTAACAATCTTTGAATTCTTAATATTTTCATGAATTACAATGCAAATGTTTCCTTGAGCTTTATGCTCATGCTTGGAAAATATTGTTGATTTTTTTTTTCCCAAATTATTCATTGTCATGTTTACTGTAGAAAACGCCTTAGAGATGTTTTTCTTTCACATCAGAACTGTACTGATCAAAATTTTACATTTCTGGACATCTACTATTGCTGCCAGCATTGGCAAAGAGAACTAGTTTTTAAAACAGTTTGAATCAAATGTAACAAGGACTTCCACATGCATAGTGTTAGAAAAGGCAAAAAAAAAAAAAGGTCATCTAGATGAGTCCTATGCAGTAGTTATCTGGTATTTTGTTAGTTTGCTGGAGGTGTTCTTGGCAATGCAAAGCCTGTACTTGTTAAAAATACTTTAAAAAAAATGGAAGCATTCTAATCATTAAAGCCTAATTTCTGCAAGCTCCAGGTGTGAGAGGCACCATGTGATGAAAAACATATTCCATATTTCCAAATGTCATCAGCTCCCATGATACGAAGTTCAAGTAGTATCATCTGTGCCTTTAGCTGGTGATAGAAATCTGCACAGGAAATTTTGTAATTGCTCCTATCTGGGTGTTTGGATAACATGTTAAGAATTACAGAAATGATATCTACGTATTCAAAGACATACACATGTGTCTGTGTGTGTGTAGGTTTTTAGCTGATGAATTTTATGTTTAGAAAGATACACGTTTGCGTTTGGATCATCTCTCTTAAACAGATGGTATCTTTGTGATTGTTGTGACACTTCATTGTTGCTGCCGGCTGATGACTCACCGAAGGAAAATCCCAGCACACTCAATAGGAGAAAATAAGGCTGTTTGGTGTTCTTTGCTACATCTAATTTTCTAACAGCATTTCGACAGATGTGACAATTTTGCTGAAATGTTGTCAAAATAATAGCAAGTAGTTGACAAATCAAATCTGGCTCATGTTCAGTCCCCTGGTATTTATACTGGTTCATCTGCAGTAACAAGGGAATGTATATCAGTGTCATCCTTGACAACTTGATCATTTTAGATGGCACATTATCAATTTTTTGACCTTCCCCATGACGTGCTTTTTTTGCTGTATGCTATTCTCACTGGCATTTTTTTGCAAATAAATATTACCAAAGGTAAAATAGTGTTCCCTGATCCCCAACCAGCAAGAAAAAAATAAGGAAACTATAAGCATAGGAACTTCAAATCTGAGGTGAATTTTTGAAGGAAACTAAACTTGAGCAGAGAATTCTCCTATTATCTGCTATTTGCCAAAATAAAACTGGGAATAGCAAGACCAAAACCACCCAACACCTGCAGCACTGGAGTCCCACACTTGAAATTTTCCACACAGCAATCTTTGGGAATGCAGTTGGGTTATGGCATCTAAAGAAATATGGTAAATATGCTTTCTGAAAAAAAAAAAGTTATTTTGCTCACTCCACAAAGCATTCCTATGTAAAGATATTCTTGTGACACCATGATGAGAAATTTTTTATGAATGCTTTTCCTCTCCTTCCTGAATAGAACTGATTGTGACAAACATTTTGCTGAAATGACATAGGGAAGAGATAGAAACCAAAAGGATAGATGGCTTATTTGAAGAATTAATATAAATATCCCTGTTGTGTCTGAACCTGAACACAGAAACACTGAAATCTCACTGCCCACTGCTCAAGTAAGAGAACTACAATACATGCACTGCTTATGTAGTCCACTTCTCAGCTTTCTAGCTGTTTTATTTTACATTACTCATTAAGAAGAGGCAAAAAACAAGCCAAACCCTTACTTCATAAAATTGGTGGTCATGCAGAAGAGGGATTTGAACCTTAGGTTTTGGGCCTCTGTCTCTTGGGGAAATCTTCAGTTTTTTACAGGCTCAGTTACTTTGCGTTGTGTTTTAGAACTGCTGAATTATCAGGGTCATCACCAGTGTGAATTCAAGAGTCATAAATGAGCTGTGTGAAATGTGCAATTTGGCAACAGATAACATGTTCAAATGCCTAAAATGATATAAATCAACCAAAACTTTTGACAGTGTCAAGTTAGAAGTCTTCCCTTGTTGGCCAATCCTTGAAGTGACTATGATTGCTCAGAACAAAGTGAAATAGCATTGGTGACATTGAGGGGGAACTTTGGCTGACTCCTGATTGACCTTTGGGCCTCACCACAGACCAAGGCTCAAGTACCTTGAGTACTTCCATCTTTTGCCATATACTGAAAACACAAGGTTGTTCTGCAAAGATAATAGTTACATTAATAGACATACCAAAGGGACATCTTTGCCAAAGCCAGGGGTAGTGAACTTGCCTGCCATTTTCTAGTTCTTTATTCATCTGTATTTATGTAGTCCCTGCAGGTGAATCTTTTGAGATAGAGAGACTCATTTGTAGGAAAACCACACCAGCAGCCTCATGTGTTTAGTAACTTTCCATCTCAAATCAGAAAATTTAAAAGAAATACAGGTTGAGATATATTAAAAGCAAATATACAAAATGTGATATTGCACTGACTGAGAGCTTGAAACAAAGTAGTTTTTCAACACAAAATGCTAGTTCTTGCAGTTATTTTTACACTGCATGTGTTATACTTGGCACCTTACTGTCCTCACAGTAAATCATAATTCCTGGTCCTGTAAAACTCTAAACCAAGCTCTAAACTCAGCTGCTAGTTGAAAAGATGGAAGGAATGAAGTAGAGATAAGTAGGCTGCAGCAGGATGGTAAGGAATGTGAAGGAAAGAAGGATGCATCAGTCTATATTTTTTCCTAAGCCTTGACCTTATATTAGAAATCCTAAAAAACCCAGAACTGATTTAGGAATAGCTGCCTTTAGTAACTCAGTAATTCTGTACATAAGCCTACTCAGAAACCTGAAGATCTAAAAATAGATGTGTCCCAGTTCTATCCTGCTTATATTGTAAATGTGGGTAAATGAGCTGCAGGGATATCCTTGACCACATTATAAATGTACAGTATAGTACTACACTGCTACCAGCTGCAGAGTTTATTTTCCAGCTCAAGAGTCTCGATGCTATGCTTTACTATTTACTTCAAGCATATGCCCAAGCAATCAACATTTGTTAACAAAAGTTCAATAGATTGTGAAGTTGTAGGAGAAGGTACAGCCCTTTGGAGTGCACTATTCATAAAGATCTATCCAGGAAGTACTAAAATTAAATTGCTTTAAAGCGAGCAACTAAATTCTGCTGTGAGAAAGCTTAGCTTGGTTATAACCAGTTATGAGTTTTAGATCCAGTAAAGATCAAGTGAACAATTCCTGATATTTCTCCCTAGATTGATTTCACTAAACAACATGAACCTTTACAATGATCTGCATGCTATCCTGAACATGCTGTGAATTTCATCATCTTACGTTGCCTTTCTCCTCTTCTGTTACTTCTTTCACCACCAAAACATAAGTTTACTTTTCAGCTTTGCATTAAGCTGGCTTGTGTTTGATCTCAAAATGGAATACATTTTTTTCTTATTCCTTTATCTTAAAATACAAAGGAGGAAGTAGTAATTTGAAAGGGCTTCAGAAATTAGTCAGACTGGGAAATAAGGTAGACTTGAGCATGCCAATAATGTGATTTGTTTTATTCTACATGTGCCCAGAAAAAAAGCAAGAATGATCATTTTCAGTCAATAATGACCTTGTCTGAGTGCCCTGTAATATAAACTGATGAGTTATTCAGAGCACCATTTCCATCTCTGTCTCTTCTTTTATTTTTTTTCTTTTTTCTTTTTTCTTTTTTTTTAATTGACATTTCACAGCAAAAAGAAACTAAAACCTGCTTGTGAACAGATCAATAAAACGCGGACATCTTCAGGTGATGCCAAATCAGAGGAAACACCTCATGCAGCACTCCCTCAGTAGCACCTTCTTGGGAACAAACACTAAGCAGAACGTTGTATTTCCCCAAAATCCCAGAAACAGTATGCAACATGTAAAACCAGACACCACTCACCATTGCTTACCAGTGCCTCAAGTCAGGAGCTATCACAGACATCCCTCTTCTCCTTCTCATGAGAGTCACTACAAGGGATGCTCGATGGCTACTAGGAGCTGCTACAGGCAGCCCCAGCCTGATCCCTGTGGCCAGGGCTGGGGCCTGAGGTGCCAAGTTTTGCCATTCATTTTGCCAAGTCGCCAGTTCACTTCCCATGCTTGAGCTTGGTCCAAGAGGTAGAGCTAAACAGCTCAGTTTAATAGTACAGTGCTGCATAATTTTCTTCTCTTACTGGGGATCACATCATTCAAGTGGTTTGCAAAGTTCTAGAAAAGTCCTTTTCTCCTTGTTTTATTGTGGAGAGGTGATAAACTGAGGAAGCAGACTAGCTGATGAAGAGAAAATGTTATTTCAGTGAGACTGACTGCACAAGTAGACTCAGAGTAAGGGCAACAGAATCCGGCCATCTGTTCTTGTGACTGGAGAAACATGCACGTGCTGTCACAGGGGGTGCAAGCAGCTGGTACAAGTGGTGTGTTTTGAAAATGACGTTTCAAGAGGAGTATGAAGTGAAGGGAACAAATTTGTTTTTCTTTTGGCATTAATGTAAAGATAAGAAAGAACTGGAAAAAGAATAAACTGCATACTTCAAGATAAAAATTCTGACCTTTCACATCTGGAAGCTCTTTTAAGGGGGCACAGTCTGGTGTCATACTGAATTAGGTAAGATAATTGGTAAAAACACTTTGGAAGTTTGTCATCAAAATGCTTCATCCATACACAAGTAATATGCTCTGTTAGACAGTGTCACCTGACCTTGTTATGTCTTATTCATTCCTAATTAGAAATGAGGCATCCAGATGTGAAAGGCCATTACACTAGTTTCTATGACACCTATCATGGTGTATTTGTGTCACCTAGATTTTTATTAGAAATGCACTGAACAAGCCCAGCTCTCTCTGCCATATGTTTATTGCCATGTTCAAGGACCCGCAGGTAAAAGAATATTTTGTCTACCCAGATGGTTATTGCCACAGTTGCTTTTTAACTTCCACAGCATCTCATAGTGCTAATTGGTTCACTCTCTGATGCCAGCTTAGAGAAATGGGTAGCAATTGCTCTGCAAGAAGCATCTCTGTAAGGAATGAAAGAGAAAATTTAGGGACTTTCCCAGGCAAAAGCAAAGGTCAATGTGGGGTTTTTTTTAAATATTAATTCATATGAAGTATATTTTGAGTTTACTGTTACTTAAGAGTGTAAGTTGTGGGGTTTTTTGTTCCTTTTTTCCTTTTATAGCTTTTTGAAAAGTCATTTCAAACATGTTTATTGAAGCTCAGAAGAAAAAAAGCAATACAATGACTGAAAGGCTCCTTTTAACAAAAAAAAAATTCAATTTGTCTTTATACAAGAGCATTTACATTTCAAAAAACTTTCGTATTTCAGCATATATGAAATGCCTAGTAGTCATCATATTTTTCGTTTTCAGTTATAGAAGGTGACTTCAGATATCCTGTTCAGTTTGAACAGTTTTTTATTTGGCAGCTAGCACCATTAAAATCAATTGCACCGCTTGCTAAAAACAGCACTGTACCACCTGCATCCAGGCTAACAGAATCTGGCTCAGAACTGATACTGTCAAAATTGATTGATTGTACTTTTGTTTCAAACTCACTTGAATACCAAAGAAATCTGGAGCTTTTCAAAGTGTTGAAAAATATGCATATAATGGCTTCATTACTCTCCAGTAATGACACGTGTGAGGAGCATTGTTTGTTAGCTTGGAAAGAAAGGGATATGATCCAAAACATATACTATTGCATGAGCACCGCTGCACAGCAACAAGTCAGCAAATTACTTATCCAATGTTAATCTAAGGGTGTTTTATTATCTACAGATTAGAATGAAGTTCTTCCTTTTCCTTGAAAACAAAGATAGACTCTCATGTCTTTTAAGAATTACCATGTACCCATGTATTTTTCTCAAAGTAACAGAATGTGACTTGTGGCTGAATCTTCAGGTAATTTTCAAATACATCTGTTGTGTTTTCTTAGAGTTTCAATATGCAATGATCTGTCAGTACAGAGAGGGGATTTGATAAATATTTATAAATATATGAGGGCTGAGTGTCAAGAGGAAAAGGATAGCCTCTTCTCACTTATGCCCTGTGATAGGACAAGGGGAATGGATGTAAGCTGGAGCACAAGAGGTTCCACCTTAACATGAGGAGGAACTTCTTTACTGTAAGGGTCACAGAGCACTGGAACGGGCTCCCCAGAGAGGTTGTAGAGTCTCCTTCTCTGGATATTTTCAAGACCCACCCGGATGCGTTCCTGTGTGACCTGTGCTAGATTGTATGGTCCTGCTCTGGCAGGGGGGTTGGACTTGAAGATCTCCAAGGTCCCTTCCAACCCCCGACACCCTGTGATACCTGTGAGTACACAATAATCTTTATTTCAGTACATCAGAGAATTTCAGTTAAGACATCCAGGCTCTTGCTGTAATGAAGTTTATGAGGTTCTTATAACCTACGTATGTATGAACACAGAAATCTCAGTGGGACTGAACATGTCTCATTCAGACAGCATGTTCACAATTTCTATTCCCAGTAGTTTAGCAAGCTCTGCTGAAGATAGTACAAATGATAACATTGCCCTGTTCATAGCTCAGTACAAATGATAACATTGCCCTGTTCATAGCTCAGTACAAATATTAACATTGCCCTGTTCATAGCTCAGTCAAATCTGAACAGATTTTCCCAAGGATAGCCACAGACTTTTTCCTAATCTCCACCAAATTTCAGATACTATCCACAATTGATAGAAGCCTGCTAAAGACTGCTTTGCAGATTTTTAAAAGCCAGAAATATGTTTACAGTGTCACTGGCTGGGTAACCACAACAGGAGATCATTTGACCATCTTTTATAAAGATTAGTCTGTAAAACCAATGCCATTTTTATATCATACTATATATGATGATTTGATTTCATTTTTTTTTTTTTTCACTAAATGGTTAAATCACTCACTTTTCATCATTTATTGGCAAGTCTTCTAAGATGGTCAACAGGTATAGGACAGACTACACATCTACTGGGAAACAGGGTGAGGGGCTCTTCTCTTAGCCAATAGAGGGTGGTGGCCTGGCATAGCTCATGCCACATGAACTAAACTCATTTCCACCCCATAGCAGGCTGGCCTTTTCAGAGATGCTTTTTGTGGATAGATACTGCCCGTTAAAGCTCCAGGCCACACAGCAACTGTGTTGGCATATGCTGAGTTGGGCATGTTGACACTTGTGCCAGACCTCACCCTGGCCAGTTTCAGGTTACAGTACAGGCGGTGATGCTCTGCTGGAGTCTTCATTGGGACCTGCCAGGGTAATGTGCTCAGGTGACCTCATCCCCTAGGCATCCAGATCCTCTTCCTACCCCCATGTGTGAGGTTCTTTAGAAACTGGAAGTACCTCTGTAATAAGTGATAGGGATGTCAAATAAGAGAAGGTGTTTGTGGTATTCATGGACAAAGACTGCATCAAAGAAAAAGTTCTTTTAGATTTTTTTTTTCAAATCAGTGTACAGTAAAATAAATTGAGAGCACATATATGAACTGAATCCATGTACATTAAAACTAAGGGGAAAAGATGATGTCAAGGTTATCATGTAAAAATAAAACCAGATTTGATGATAAGGCAGACTCTCCAGTGTTGTGAATTCTCCACAAAACCTTAGCTTGATGACTGTTATATGAAAGATCAATAATTTCTTATCCATATAAAGTGCAATTTTAAAATATAAAAACTTAAGCCATGCATTTTATTGTTAGCAACAGCAATTTCTCACCCAGATTATTTCTTGCTGATATAAAATACCTCAGCTGTAGACGAGACCTTGTGGTTGTTCATTATCTGCTGTTTCTAGGCCCACCTGTCATGAAAAACTGAACACAAGACTGAAATGCAAATTAGCCCAGATCGAGCTTGGTCTTGAGTAATTTAAATGACTAGAAGTTACGTTAGCTCTTCAAACAATGAAAATTTTCAGGTACACTGTTCTAGGTAGATCGTCTGTGAGACATTACATTTTACTACAAATATGAAAGGTAATTCTTTCTCTGGGAGCACATTATTTACATTAGCTTAATTACTGAGTTTGAAGGTTTTTCACATTTCTTAGTGTTTATTTTAAACTACTCATTCGTTTTTAACAAAACTTCTTTAAGATATCTCACATGTTTGAAGAACTTCTGTGCAATTTTTAAGTTATTGACTACAGTAGCTTCAGGGTTTTCTTAGTTCATTTTCAAACATCAGTTGGGTTTTCTAAGGACATCAAAATGTTTATCATTCTTACTGAAGTTTTCTTTTACATTTACTATTCCTTTGGGATTTGGGAGGGAGAAAAAAAAAATAGGAAAAAAAAAAAAAAAGGAAACGTTACTTGAATTTTTATATAGTGCATAGTGGTGTCAGAAGTACCATTATTTGTGGAGACTACCATAGCACTTCTGGGTAGCTGATGTGTTTTAATTACAGGTCAATTTTTTGTGGGTTGGATGCGGGTCAGAAATGTGTTCTTTAAACATAATATTAAAAATCAGAGAGGACAAATCATTGTCTCATGTGTTTGCTTAGAGATCGTGAGACAAATGATGAAATTTAAAAAAACCCAAACATAATTTTTTGGATGCCACTAAGTGTATCAGCTATATAGAAGATATTTCCTGTGGTATGGATCAGTTTGGTCTTGAGCAAATGCTCAGAGAGAGTGGAAGATCAGAGGGGCAAGAGAAAATGAAGTCAGTATTGCTCCAAGATGTAGGGCAGCATGGATTCACTTAAAATGGGAAATTGCAGTTCCCCTTCTCTTCTAGTTCCATTCATCTTCACTTAAGAGAAATTTGTTTAAGTATTGGAACTGGAACTTAGTGAAAATACTGGATCCAGAAGCAAGCAGAACACTAGATCCCTGTGTTGGCAAATATGTGACTTGAGCAGAGGAAATTATTTATTTTAAAACAAGTTTAACGGTCTCTAAATTATTGTATTTTGTATAAAATGTGTATTTGTGCATTTCCTTGTAGGCTGAGAGACAAGTACTCAGTGGTTTTCCCACCATCCACCTCATCAGTAGTGTTATGAGAAGAATCAGGGAGAAACAGGTCATGTTAACCACACAAGCTTTCTCCTCTGCTAATTTTACATAAAGCAAAGTTTGTTATGTCATATATGGAGACCTTAGGGTTTCCAGAAATTGGCATTATAATTTGTGCACCTTCCTTTCTAAAGTTCCTTCTTTTTAGAAAATAATTTTCTTGCTTGAGTTTTCCATCGATAGAAGAATGAGCGGTCCTCATTGCCAAAGGAAATGGGAAGATGTAGACCACAAGGCAAGATTTTGTTTCTCAGTCTAGTTGAATTAATCTTTTGTTTCCATGGTTTCTGTTTAGGGATTCTTAAAGTGACTCTTGGAAACTTCTGTCCAACATTTGTATAAAATCAAGTTTCCATTTTTTGGTTTTGGTTTTGTTTTTTTTTCAGAAGCAAGTTCTACAATGGTAGAAATGCTAACAATGAAGGTGATTGAAATTCTTTCAGTCTTACATAGGTGGGAATAGTACCACAAAATGCTTGTTAAAGGTGAAAAAGGCAGCACTTAATGTTACAAGATACATCAGCCTCTGTAAGCTTTTTATTATTAAACATTATTATATTTTATTCTAAATGTTCATATTTTAATTGCAACTCTAAAAGGAGATAGCTTTCAGAATTTGCTCTGTAATTCCTAGTTGAATAACCTGAAAGTGCTGATACAGTGCTTCTTAACCCTTTCCCATCAAATCTCTACCAACTTGAAATCAAAAAAAATATTGGTTGAAGTGCATTGCAGGAGACATAGTATGTTCAGCTACTCAGCAAAGTAACTTTGAAAACATTAGGATATACCATAGTGGGTCTTCTGTTATTCAAGGTTTAGTGATTTTAGGAGTGGAAGGAACATATATTGTAAAAGCTTGGCAAGAATTTTATCTCATTTCTTTTCTGGTTGCAAGTCAATACAATAGTAACAGCAACTGCAGATTTTTGTCCAGGTTTAAATGTGAAAAGATAAGATGAGGTGGGTTGGAAAAGTGTTTCTGCCATCATTGTACAAATGCTATTTCAGCTCTCTTTGTAAGCAAAATAATAGCATATATAAGATAGTTTTAGGACAAGTAGGTCAAGTAGGTGACTGCCATTCAGTGGCATTTCTAGTCCATGAGATTTTGTGGATTATTACTGAATTGAAGTCAGATGAAGGAATTGCAGTTTGATGGCAGTCACCCACACTGGTTCCATGTTTGCTCAGAAAGAGTGAGTTACCTAAAGTTTACCTGTTGATTCACAATGACTTTACCAGTGTATGTTAATTTTTCTCTGCTGCAAAGTATAACCACGCTATTACCATGTTGGAAGCTGAAGATGCTTGGGGAAGCAAGCAATAGACCCATTTTTAACAGTGGACCAAAGCATTATTAACTTTTGAGATAATACACTGCAAACTTAAAGATTTACAGTTTTAATTTAGCACTTCATCGTCTTAACGTTTTGGAGTTTTGCTTCAAATATTTGGCAAGGACTTCTGTACAGCAGTAGATGCTATGGAATTGGGGCTCAGATGTTACGGAATGATGATTGCTGACATGCTACATGGGTGATTATTCCTAGTTTTATTCTCATCATATCAGTTTTGATTTAGGACCTCATTAAATATTAACCTGAATGAATTTGCTCTTAAGTTGCTACCTAGTTTAAGTAATAAGTGGACCTCATTTTTCTTTATGTGTTTAAATTAGCTGATACACATTTATCTATGCAAATAAATTTCATTGCAAATGGATATTTTGTGAAATCCTATGAGCAAGTATTAAAAGCAGCATTAGGATCTTAAAGAAGCTTCGGCAATCTTAATTAGTTTTATAGACTGAATCCAATTATTTTTTCTTGGAAGCCATGCTGTGTAATTCCAGTGCTTGCTCTTGGTAAAGAGTCTACCTCACTACTGCAAAAAAGAAAACATTTTTAAGCAGTTACCAAAATATTCTTCATGGAGCTGGACAGCTGTTTGCATGAACATGATGCCTGTCATTTTTTCAAAATGACAGGGACCTCCAGGACTGAAAACCATAAACTGTTACAGTTTGAGAAGAGCTAGGAGCATAACACTGAAGACAGTCACACCTTGTATCCCATGCAGACCAACCCACAGCAGCAGCACGTGCTCTCCAGTGGGTTGTCTTTTTGGCTGCTCGGGTAGTGCTCTCTCAGCACTTGAGACCTACCACCCACCTAATCCCAGGTGATGTCTCACTCAGGAGAGAGCCTGATGGTCAGCACTAGGGGCTGAAGCACAGATCTCCAAAGCTAGCAGCACAGTCACAGCTCTTGGGTGTAAAACACACTGTGGGCAGGAAGGGGTTGAGGATTGGTATTAGCTCCAGTCACCTGTGGAGTAGCAAAACCAGTGGTTTATATAAACGTTTGCAATTCTAATGAAGAAGGTATGATTGCGTGTAATTTAACAGGAACCTGATCAGTCTTGTTGTCCCTGGGTAGTGAGAATTCAATCTTTTGCTATTCAAATACTAATTAAAAAAAGTCTTCCACTGATTCTAGCGATAATATTTTCACTATATCTCTTTTCTTTACAGGGTTGAATATCTTAACATTTAATTACTGTTAACAAGACCTTTATGGGCAGAATAGAAAATTTCATGAACTGAAATGGCATTAGCATATTAAATGTAATTGTCAGGTGCTCCTCTTAGGATTACTGCTACTGATTGAAGCCTATTCAGCTTTTACTTCCTTGTCATTTAAACTTCATTAAATATAGAAATTCAACCCTTTTTACTCCTTTCCATGGCAGACTTGCAGTCAAAGTTGTGTAAGCAGATAATTCATTTTGTTTGACAATAGAAATTTGATCTGATTGCATTCAGATTTAGAATGGTCAGAAAGACAAGTTAGATATTTCAAAGTCAAATTAACCATAGAAATAGTTGTTGTATGTAGAATAAAATAAATTAGAAACTTCTTTTTTTTTTCTTTCAAGATTTTCGTATTTATAGAAATACACATTTACGTGGTGGGACTTTAGTATTGCTTCAGATTTCTAATAATCTGCTTGTGTTTTGGAGTGGCAACTCTGGTTAGTATAGGGAAGCAAATTTTTTAAAAAGTCATTCTTAAGGTCTTAAAGCCTGACCAAAGTTGATGTTCTACAGCATCAAGACTCCAGTTACTATGTGAGCAAAGTTCAACCTTCTAGAAGTGGTGTAGTAATGCATTTCACTGCTTTTCTTGTTAAAATAGCAAAAATAGGATAAGATTTTTTTTTTCTTAAAACTAGCATCTAATATTCCCCATGCTGCATTACTGTCAAGAAGCTTCTGACTCTTGGAAGAAGTGAACAAAACATTGCTATCATGAACCTTTATAACAAGAGGTTACTTTTCAGTTGTTCTGCTACTAATTAGGATTAACGTCTAACCATTATTTTGCATCATTTTAATTGATAGTTCTGCTAAAATTAGGACAAAAAGCAGGTGATGTTGCCATGCATAGCTGCTTTACTATTATTTTTCTCAGTCCCACTTGCTTTGTCAAACAATTACATGTAGGTACCCTTGGCCTTGTGATACAAGCATAGCAAGCAACTCACGTTTTCAGGTATCACAACACATGCTGGTTTAGAGCAGTGAAATATACACATCTTTTTTACATCTGATTTGATTTGCACAGTTCATGTTGATCCTTAAGAAAGCGGTGAATCCTTTGCTTTCAGGAGATAGCAGCTTTGGAGCAAAGGTCGTGTTTGTATCAGGGAAACATTCGTATGGGGTAGTGATGATGTACCAGACCGCAAAACATTGCGTGCACGGACAAAAGGTCTTGGCTTTGGTGTCACAAAAAGAAAGCCCAAGCTGGTGCAACACATGCTAGAACTTATAAAAATGAATCTTCCATTTTTTCCCCCTCAGTCTTGGAGATTTGTTATTTAAGCTTATTTTAGTTAGTTCTTTTTGTAAAAAAAAGCTTTTTCTTTCTGCAATTCAATTTGACCTTGTCATCCATATTTTTGCACCGCAGAGAAGAAGCATTTTTTAAATCCTAATGCATATATTTGATTGTGCAAGGGATACTAGCTCATTATTTTTTCCTTTCTTTCTTATTTACACTTTTCAAGATGTGTGAGTTTGAGTAAACAGGACAAAGACTTTCATAGCTAAACCAAGTTATCTTAATTATATAGCAGGAGTCATAGAATCATAGAATCATAAAATGGCTAGGGCTGGAAGAGACCTCTGAACGTCTTATGATGCACTGGACCACAGTCCAACAGCCTTTGTCTTGGAAATATCCAAAGCCTTTTGGGGATTCCCTTTGTCTCTTTTTTTTGCATAGTAAATGAATAAAACTCACCGAGGTACTTTCGTTGACAGACAAAATGCACACAACAGCCCTTACTATGAGAGCAAAGAAACAATGTCCCAAAATACCCAAGTCTACTGGGTGAAACAGTGAACTTTGCTTCACTTCTTTCACTGTAGCAGAAAAGGAGGGATTTGCCTGTATAGATTATTCTGGAATCTTCCTGATCTCTGAGCTCCTAAAATGACACTACCAAGAAATTTTGTTAGGAGGAAATCTAAGTAATCAGTGGTTAAAAGTATGAAGCACCTGAAAACCATCAGTGTAATGAAGTATTCTCCTGAATGAGCACAGAAAACGGGAGCAGCAAATCCATGTATAATCATTAATGCTTCAGATCAGCATCTCATGTTGCAAATAAGAAGAAACACTGAGGAGTGGCTCTCGTTCAAATGTGGGCTATGGTTACCAAATGAAACTATAAACATCCAAGCCCAATACATTATTTATTAGCTCACAGACATCTTATTTGTAATCATTTCATAGATTGGAGGTGAAGAAGGATGGACTAGAAGACTTTGTTATGATAAGAAAGTCCATTCTATTAAAAAAGGACATTTCTAAATTATCTCAGAAACAGAGTTACCTGTGTTAGTGAAATCTGTAGGTGTCATAGCCTGGGAGAAAGGCTGAGAAATAATTAGAGGGAATAGAAAGACACTGAAAACATGGGAAAAAAAGTCATTTTCTAAGGGTTCGTAAGGAAAATGAACAATCACACACCCACAAGAAACAAATTCAATTCCTGGGGAAAAAAGTTGCAGAGTTATTTAATGAACAATACATAGAAAGTAATATTTATTTAAGAAAAAAGACCAAGCTAAATGAGCGTGATTTTCCTAGCTATATTTGACAGAAATGTCTAATATGATGAACTAAATTTCAAGCAGAAAGAGGATATATTTCATAATTTTCAAAAGGGTTTAAAAACTATTTAGAAAAATATAATTCAGAAAAGGAAACTTTGCTTCTTATGTGAAATAAACTTCAGATCTAGGTTTGTACTAGCCTTCCAAACATGATGAGGAAAAACTTCTTCTGTAGGAGAGGGATGGAGGGGCATTTGCACTGAGAAGAAAAATCTAGAGTCTCAAGAATATGCACTAGGTGGCCAAAGTGTTTTTTTTTGTCTTTAACTTTAGTAGTTTTCACACAAAAATTTTTCAATAAAATACCCTCTCCAGTAAGTCAGAATTTGGAAATAGTAGAAAACAACCATCTATCAATAAGTTTCTACTTTACTGAGAAGGTTAATCTGTACTTTCTTTTATTTTATTTTACAATTATTTTTAAAAAGCTACTTCAAAACAGGAAGGATTCATTTCACCATTCCAGAATTCTTTGCTATTTTTTTTCTGAACAAATTGAGCTGTAAGTCATTTTCAGGTGGTTTCTCTGATAAGCTTAGGCAGGTGTAATTTCATGCAGTGCAATTCAGACTTACATTCCCACTGTGAAAGAGAGCTCATCAGTCTGTATTCTGGACAGAAAGACAAAACCCTTCAGAATTACTTAGTGTCAGTTATATTTTCTTTTCAGTGCAACATAACTTTTTCCTGGCAATGGAATGTGTCTTGTGCTTGTTTCCACTTAATGGTCAAGAACGACCAATATAATTTTAACAAAACTTTCAGAAGTGTTTAGAGAACTACATACTTATAAATAATGCCATATTAATGTCACAGAGAATTAAATGGTCTCTTTAGCCAAAGAATAAAGGCAGCAGTGAAAGATTTTATCCTTTTTTCTAGAGACTGGCATGGGTAACAGACTGATTCAACATCCACAATACAGCTTTTCAGTATAGTTCGCCAGCAAGAACATCACTTAATGCAAAACACAGTGGTGGTGATGTGATGGACGGAGCTCACTAACTTCTATCCGTGTCTCACACTGGACACCAAACAACCATCAGCTGGTATGAACTGAAGCCAGGATCCTGCAGTGATCTCTGCATAGAGAGAATGCTTTGCAGGACTGGGGCCATAACAGACCCATTATCAGTCTGCCTTCAGACTGGAGACTGAAACTGAAATAGTCTTTATTTTCTTATCCAAGCCCAAGATGTCGGAGCTGCTTGCAGGAAGATAATGTTTCTTGTAAATCATACAAGAATGAGGAAAAAATAATTGATCAATTAATCACCTATTTAAATGGTCAATGTTTGGGGAATTTAGTCAAGCTAATACTCCTACTAAGTAGTACCAGTGTTTTGTCACTCTTAAAAGGGTTAATGAGAGAGTTCATTCCACATTATTTTCACATTGCTACCATATTGTCAATTATTTTTAGTAATCCTCATTTCCTTTAATTACTTCATCTTTTATCCTAAAATCTCCACTTTTAGAGGAAGGGCCATAAAATCATAGGAATTCAAGGTAGAAAAGAATAAGAAGTGGTGGCAGAGGCTTTTCATTTTATGTTTCAATATTGTTTTGATTACCTCATGACATATAAAGCAATAAATATGTATTTGAAGATTAATTTCATTTCAGCCAACAGACCTGTAAAGACACAGAGCTGCCACGATTTTGAGAGGAAAAAATTGTTGTCGTGGAACAGGACAAATCATCCTGATTTTGTTCTCAAACTATTAATAACTGTGAGTGAGTTTTCATAGATCCTTCCAGTATTGATTTATGAAATGAAATATCAGTTTATGAGAACTACATTAATATAAGAGAATTACCTGATAAAAATAATTAATTATTTGAAGGTAAAAAAGTTGATTTAAGTTGTTAATTTACATGAGATGGTTATACAGTTTATATGGCTGTTTCAACTGTTTGAAAATTATTCTAAAAATTCTTGTAGTACACAGCAAGTTCTATATGTTTAATTGTTCCCTAGTCTATTTCCTGGTATCTAATGGGCCTAATGCTACCTTAAAACATAATGATCACTAACTTCCCCAGTCCCAACCTCAAAACTTCCTTATGTATGTACAAGATGTGAAAAGAACAGGAGTTATCAAAAGATCATTCAGAAATTTCAGTTCTGCTACTGAACTTGAAGAGGGCTTCTCACAGAAGATCCCCTTGTCTTCAAGAAGGATGGGCAAGAGGGGTGGGATTCTTTAATCTGGACAAAGATGAAAGACATTCTAGACAGCTAACTCTAAGCCTGCACACACTGCACCAAACTACTCACCCTTACAACTACATGTTTCACTTCTCTGCAAGCTACTTCTTGTTGAATTCATGTACTATTGTCACTGATCACTTACCTCCTATATACACCATCACTTCTTCTACTACTTTATTTGTCTCCTTTTCCAGGGAATTTTTATGAAATTTGTGGCATCACAAATGGTTATATCACTCTCAAAACCACTTTACCTCTGTGCATTATTAGTAGCTTCTATTATAGTACAGTTCGTTGCATTCTATAAGCATTGAAAGCTTTCAAGGCAGTTGAATCTGTTAAGGTTGCATTTGCCTATTGCACCAGACATTGTACACTTACAGGATAAAGCAGCAGATGAGTATTTAGACAGAAGTGGTCTTCCTCTTTCTCTAACTTTATGTGATTCTTCTGTTGAATACTTTCTTAGCTGACTGGAGGAGTTTCTCTGTGTTGTTCTTTGTTGTGATTTTCTTGAACCTTTAAATAATAGTCTATTTTGAAATTCCATACAGCACTGAATTTCATTTTCGATGGATAAAAATTACTTACTGGAAAAAGTTATTTTTTTCTCTAATTTGTTTGCTTGTTTGTTTCATTTTAAGACCCTGCTGATAAGATCTTAACCCCATATTTAGATTCTCATGTTTAATCACCTAGTTTTCAGAAAGGCTGAGCAGACAGCTTTAGTAATCCTCATTTCCTTTGCAAGGAAATTCCTTTCACTTCCTTTAACTTCCTAAAATTCCTTTAAGTTCCATACAAATTAATAGGGTTTGTTAGATGCCTGGTCATTTTGAAATTACCCAAAGACTTAACTTTGTTACAGGTTCTTAGCTATTTGGTTTTTTTTGAAACCTTGGCCCATATACCTAGTTGAATATTTTCACATGGATTGGGAGTTGTAATTTTATGGATAGTCCTAATTTATCTTCTGTTCCTCTTAGCACCCACCTTGTGATTATCATTTACAAATGATAATCAAAAAAGCACAAAAGTTGGCATCAAGTATAAAGAAAATCAAATTTAAATTAAATAACACTAGAGGGAAACTGTTAACTGTGCCAGAGAATTCAAGGAAATTTGTCCTGTTAGATGAGATGAACTAAATATGTACAGTAGCACTCTGCAGACAAAGCTGAAAACTTGCAAATCCTTTTTCTCTTCTTTGAAATATCACTGTATTTAACTTCATCAGATGTGCCTTTTTATCTTCTTTGTGAGGTATTGTAGGTATTGTCTAATGTAAATGAAAAAAATGTACCATCTGGATTCAAAATTCCTTTTCCTTTCCTGCACATCACATCTTCACTTCTGAATTCTAATGCAAATATGTCATGATATCAATGAAAAACAGCAATCATCAGAAAAAAAAAGAAAAAAAAAAAGAAAAGTGCAGGTGTGGAGGGGGACAGGTGGTTAGAATGTGTCTGAGAAAAGACACCTTTGTGACTGTAAGAAACTACAGGACTGCTTTGCCCATTACTGAGGATCTACTCCCCTTTGACTCAGGAGGGACTTCTTTAATTATTTACCTTCAGAGCTCTTTTTTAACAGCTTAGATTAATTTCCAAATGGAGGTGGCCCTTAAGGCCAGGTGATGCATTCTTATCAAATTCACATGGGTCAGGATTTCATTCCTAGAAGCTTCTGGTGATTTTCATCTTGTGTGAGTATGAAGACTTCACGTGACACCTGTATCATGCAAATACTACCAGCAGGGTTGTGGTTATCTTTCAAAACCTGTATCCTCTTTTGTTACAACTGTTTCTGTTGTACACAGAATGCTTATAGCATGTGAGCATTGGTGCGTATAGTACAGATGTTAGTTTAGTGACTTAGACGGTATTGTCATTTGCAAAGATAATACTTCTAACCCATAAAAGGGCAGGTAGGTCAACTATTAGGTGTTTTTCTAATTCATCTCTTAGGATTTCTCAATTATTTCTGCAACTGCTTACAGGTTAATTAAGTCTGAACCAAGACATATTACTGGATGTTGAAGGTGTGATTTCAGTCACATCTCTTAGCTTCTACACTACTTCTATTGCATTGCCACTCTTGACATTAACCTCTGTCTATGCTCAGCCTCAAGCTTTCAGCAATAGTTCATGGCAATCTTAGAAAAAAGGCTTACCGAAAACAGAGGTCCATTGACACTAAAGCAGACTGTCTCATGGCTGCCACTGGGAGACATCAATCAGGGCAGATTGCTCTGCGCACAACTGCTTCTGTCTCAGTCATCTCTCTAAGTGCAAATAAAGTATTGAGTTGTATGAAGAATTAGCCTCATTTTTCACTTTGGTTGAAGCGTAAAGTCCAGCCCTATTGCTGATCTTCTTGCTTGAGTATGCCTATCAAATTCATGTCATAAACATAGAGCCAATAAGACACTGGCAGCTGTGTACAAAGAGAGCCAGCTATGCATTTGGGGCATTTTAATGCCTGGCAGAATTTGCCCTATGTTTTCTGTCATGGGCTTGCAGCTTTTTAGAATCTGCTGCTGTCATGAGTTAGCCTGCTTATATAGCCACTGCATTTTGTTTTCAGAGAGAAACCTCTCTTTAAATAGCTTGCAGGCACTGTAACTGCATGTTTCCTTGCAGAAGAGCTCTAACTCTCATAAGGGAACCCAGAGGCACATAAAACCTGTGAAGAGAATGGTACTTTTTTTTCAGTGAACATGATCTTCAGGCCAAACACAAAAAGGCATTGCAGGAAGAGATGCTCATTTGGGAGATTAAGTCCTTCTATAAAATTAAAGTTGAATGTGATTTAAGTTTCACAGATTTTTTTTCAATTATGGTTATCTTCATTAACACTTCACAAAGTCAATGTATACAACACAAGGAAAGAACAGACTCTGGCACCTATCAGTGGCAGAATCACAGAAACACAGAATGTTCAGGGTTGGAAGGGACCTCAAAAGATCACCTAGTCCAACCCCCCGACAAAGCAGGATTATCTAGGTGAAGTCACACAGGAACACGTCCAGGTGGGTTTTGAATGTCTCTGGAGAAGGAGACTCCACAACCTCCCTGAGCAGCCTGTTCCAGTGCTCTCTCACCCTCACCGTGAAAAAGTTTCTCCCTATGTTTACATGGAACCTCCCATGTTCCAGCTTGCACCCGTTGCCCCTTGTCCTGTAGAAGAAATGCACTTATAGGAGACAATAGCAAAGATTCATAAGGAACTGCAGTCACACATTTTATACAAATGGCCTTTCTGTATGTTTGTTGTTTCTTGGTGGATAGCATTCATTAACTGCATAGCATGGCTGGATTCATGAAGAGTACTAGGCAGGCTTGATTCATTGTTGTGTCTTTTTTAATAAGAAATCATGAACCTGAAATAACCAACCCATTTAGATAAGACCATCTGTTGTCTAATAAGATGTGACTGTAATTTGAATAGTGGTTTTGTAATAAGTGTATTATGGGATGAAGGACAAGCAGATATTAGCTTTGTCTCATTAGCTTCCAGGAAAAAAATGTAGTTAGTTTGCCAGTATGGAACATGGAATGTCTTTTTCTTTAACTCTTAGCTCATCCTGTGTACAAGTAGACTCTTCTGTCTGTATCTTCTCTACTATATAATAATGTCAAAAAAAAAAAAAAGAAAATGGGGTATAATGCCATCAAGTACAATGTCAGCTAAGTCCTGAGCGTGCTATAAAATGGTCCCTTTGGATGTTTGGCAATAAAAAAAATGGACAAAGCCCATGTAATGCTGGCTTGTCAGCTCAAACTGTCCCAACAGCTCCTGCAGGTTTTTTCTACGGATGTTAAATAATACTGTAGAGTAGATTAACCTTTACTACTCGCTATCACGCTTTTATTAGAACTCTAAAACTGAATTTTGAAGAAGCATTGTCCAGGTAGGTAACAAGGATAAACATTTCTTTTGGTCATACAAAACCAGGCATTAATCCATATTCATGAAGATTAAGACAGAAATAAGTGCAGATCTGTATGGCGGTGACTTTTGTAAAACCACATTTAGAAGAAGAATATTGTGTATTTTTTATCAGTTTCTTGTTGAGGTTTTGGCCCCTCTTGTGTATGGGTGTCCTTGAATATAGGAAAGCAAAATAAATGGTCAACAATGAATATAGTACTACTAAATAGAAGATCATATTTAAAATGTAGATTATGTTGGATGAAACATAGCCTTTCAAAAACTTGTTCATATGCCATTAGGACTCTGTGTCACTTGGGAGTATTCAGTAGATTCTGGCCAGCTTAGTTCCTGTTTGCTTAATTTTGTAGGTTTAAATTTAGAAAATGAAATTAATAATAAGTATTGGGAAACTCACCCAAATAAAACAGTCTCTTTGATCCTCCTCCTTTGCTCTGTTGGTGTCATCTTTGCAGTCTGAACTTTGGGCACTGATGCTGACTCTGAAAACTAAGGCACATTTTAGTTAAACAGCCAGCTGTCCTATTTCCCAGTCAAAGGCAGGACACAATCCAGTACCTTGCTGAAAGCAACCTGTCCAGGTCTGGCACCAGGATCAAGGTGGGCTGTAATATGAAGGACGGGGCCCTCCATTGATCTCAGACCAAGAAGGTGATGAAGGCACACTGAGCTCTGAAGGCCAGGATGCTTCTAAGCTTCCAGGAAAGCAAAGAATCTGAAACTGATTTGTTTAATAAAAAGATCCAGTTATTGTATTGACTCTGCAGGGAGGGGGGATAATGAGTTTTCTGTGCAACTTAATGAAGTATCACCAGAGAAGAAATTACATAATATGAAATCTTTAGACAGGATTGAAAGAGCACGTTTTGTATTTCCAGAACAGTAAAGATTCATTGCAGCTTCTCATTTCTTAACAAACCCTGAGGTGAAAATGCTGTCTCTCCATAAATCCCCTTCTATCAGTATGGACAGGGAGCTGTTTTATGTTCTCATTCATATGGTTTTAAAGCTGTAGAATAGCATCCACAAAATTTTCTGAAGCAATTCATTTTTTAGTAAATCTGTAAAGAGATGTAAGGAGCAGGAAGCCTTTTGTATTTACAGGAGCACAAAGTCTCAGCCAGCAAATATAATCCAGGCAAAATGAAAATGTATTGTGGGTGCTAATCACCAACTTGCAGATCAGAAGGATTTTTTGCATGTGGGGAAAAAAAAAAAAAAAAAGATACACATCTACAGTAAACCCCAAAACTTATAAATAATACTCCAACATTTTAGTCATGTAGGGTTTGTTTTCATTGTACTTTTGCATGTTGTTTTTTCTAACATATTTTTGGATTTATGACTAAGATCAAAATGCAGTATTTACTTACAAGGACTATGCAAGGCTTAAGGTAAAAGGAAATTGGTTTTAACCAAAGGCTCAGAGAAGTTAAACATGTAATAATTCTCATAATGTTGTGGAAGACATTTTTGGGCAAGGACTGTTATACCTGTTGCATCTCTTAGCACTGATGATACCTTCAATGTGTGAATTCTGATTAATAGTATTAATCCCAGAATGTGGCCATCAAAGCCATCGGAGAGGGGAAAGCAAAAAAAGCTAAGCTTCTATTTTAAAGCCAAGGTTATAGTCAAGGTTAATTCAGGGTATCACGCAAGTGTGACTGTGACAAGATTTAGTGACGATGTAAGGGCAAATTAATGCAAGATCAGTGGCTTGACTATTGATTCTTATCATGGGATCCTGCTGAAATGAAGTCATTATTTAATTACACTTTTACTTACACTATAAATGGCTCCCAGAATAGACTGCACTCTATTTTGATGTCTGCAGTTCCATCTTCACTTTTATTTTGTGTTCATAAGTGAATAGGCAATGGGAATAAGCACCTAAGAAAATTTTCATTAATTATGCTTCACATGCTGTCATTTCCCCTCAAAAAGCAAGCAAACAAATGTTTTCATTCTTCCATTCAGAATAGTCTGTGATGTCAAATTCTGAGCACCGGAAATATCTCTTGAAACCTCTGAGAATTTTCAGATCAAAATTGCTCTAAATTTGACCTAACAATGGTTTTACAGGAGTGCTAAATTCACAGTGATATCCCTGTTGTCTTCTTCACTGAAGGTGAATTCTGTTACTCCACTGGTGAGGAAATCTCTCTCAACTTGTGAAATAACTTTGTGCTTTGGACATGACTGAGACCTTTGTTAATTTAAAAGGTTTGGAAAGAGGTTGTGGTAGTGTAGCTGACAGTTCATCCATACCGGAGATGGTAATGATGAGACATCTTTCATCAGGCATTATAAATGGATATCTGGCTTTGAGAGTGCCTTTATGGTTTGAGCGTGTTTATCCTTGTGGTTCTGGAAACCAGACCACTGGGTGGATTATATTGCTGTATATAAATTGTATTCCAGCATGTTTTATAAATCAGGTGGCTTAAGCAGATAAAGACAAATGACAATGGAGTCACTTAAATACAAATTTACTGCAGGTAGCCATTATACAGTGCTGTATTTTACTTTTATTGGATTTTCTTACTTAGCTGGCACTAAGAGACATGGGTCAAGTTGTCATTCAGTCCAATCTGTGTTGTCCTTTCAGGTTCAACATGAATGGGAGTTTTGTCATCTAGCAAGGACTGACATGTTATTTAGCAAGCTATAGAACATTTTTCACTTTGTTAAGAAAAACTTGGCATGCTGGGGGAGAAATACAAAAATCCTTGCCCCGGTCTAGCTGCAGGTGTATCCAAGACCAGGTCAGTCCACAGCACAGTTAAGTCTGTTCTAACTTACTCTAGAAAATATGTGAAAGTCTGTTAGGAAGTGTGACACCAGCAGAGACAAGGACGGTCACAATTACAAGCCTTCTCCATATACACTGTGTCTCTGACCCAAGATTTTATGAGTCCTCTGTGACAAGCATAGCTTGTTAATGCAATGCTGCATTAACCCCATGGAATACATAGGCTGGGTGGTGTTGTGGAATTGTGGTTGTTAGTGGCATCACCAGAAAACCTGTGGAATCACCACAGATACAAATTGAACCTAAAAAAAGACCGAAGCATACAGGGTGGTTTTATGTGCAGATGTCATATCCTGACACACAGTCACAATGCAGCCATGGTACCTGAAAGCACTCCAGTTTTGGATTGATGCATGTAATGGACAGTGGAAGCAATTACTCCTCCCAGTACTGTCCAAATCATTTTAATATAAAATCTTCAAGCTGCAGATGTATCAGATATTAAAGTGATAAGAACAGATGATGCACTTGACCTTAGCCAATGGCTGGGAAGTGTGCATCTGGGACAGGGCTTTCAGTGGGTACTGCAAAGCATTTCCATCCCACTGAGGATGATACAGGATTAGTGCTTTCAAGGGCTGTTGACCTATCTAAATCATAACACATAAAGGAGTCATTTCTGCAGTTGAGAAAGTAAGAACTGTAAGTCAAGACAATTGCTGTAGTTTGTAGTGATAATTGAAAATATTGGGTTTTAAATTACCATGACAAAATGTATAAGCAAAAGAAAATAATCTTAGGCTGTATTTTTTCCCAGTTTAATATATTTTAATTTTCACATTTATAGAACTGTTGCCTTTTAGATCCTAATCAGTCCAACACATAATGTTTTCTTGCTCAGTTTTGAATAGAGACAAAAAAATTCAACAACAGCTTACCTGGTGAGAATTTATGAGGAACAAAATATTAAAAGGAATCTGTTCATATGCTTGTAGACTCTACTTCTGCTTTGTACATCAACCTAAAATTCATGGTAGATTAAATGAAGATTTAATAGTAAATTTCACATTTAGTCTATCTCTACATAAAAGGAAAAAGCAAATCTGGTTGTTAGATATATTTTTATAGTGTAGGCTTTGCTCTGCTTCCTACAAGTGTGAACAAATAACCAGTTTAAACTCAACAGATCTTTTTTTCATTGGGTACTTGCTTATTTGAAACCAATGCTATAATGTCAATACTTTCCCTTAGAATATTTTCCAAAATTTGTAGTACCTAAACAATAGTTTTATAATCCTAGGTATAATAGTGTCATTTTGCTGCTGCAGTTCACCCTCTGTTCACTATCTGGGAGGAAGACAATGCATCTAACTTTACTATATTTGTAAACTATTTTAGTTTTTTTATGGTTTTTTTGGACATGAGTGTGAAGGAGGAAGAAACTTGAATCTTTTACACAAGACTGATTTGTTTTTTTATGATACAATAAAACATCTCAGGGGAATCATATATCTGACTTCATATCATGCACTTATCCAGTGCTAGTGCTTTGGACCGTGTTTTTCATTAGTGCACAACTCAAGGGAGGGAACACTTAGAAGGACCCCTGTTCTGAAGGACCCCTGTTCTGAAGAACCCCTGTTCTTACTGTAGAGTCATTCATTCCCCTAACCATTTTTGATGTAATCACTTTACTATGTTCCTTTCATAGTGACTTGGAAGTAGGACATGCATACACTAGTGAGGACCCTTTTGTTGTTACATTTTGTGTCTATAGGGAGGAGTTATCAGAAAATTATTTAAAAGAAAATAAAAGAAATTAAATAATACTTAAATTATAGCATGATGATGTAAATTTACTTTTTCCTGTGCAGTTCCAAAACCTACAAATGCAATACTCAGCAGAAATGTGGTCACACATCCCATAAACAGGTCATTCCATTCCATAGTCATCACCCCAAGGTGCACTTGAGCATCTGTTAAATATTTTATATATGGTATTTATATTTACAAGTAGCTTTGTGAGAATCTAACAAGAGCATTTGAGAGACCATAAAGGAGGAAATGTTAACATGAAGCTATAAGGTGATCTCACATGATTTGGGCCCACAAAATGCAGTGGCCATTTATGGATCCTATAAATAGATGGTGAGCTATATATAAAGCATCCCTCTGCTGCCCTGAATATATTACCAAGACATTGCATATCATATTGAGGAGCCCGTGGTTGATTATTAGGACCCAGCAATGTATATGACTAGTTCCTTGCTGGAACGCCTTAAAGATCTGACAAGCTTCTTGACTTTGGAAGTCAGGAAAATAATTTACAACGCTCCCTTTCGATCTTTTTACTTGCATATGATCCACACAGACTTTGTTTTACTGTCCTGTCTATTGTGTTCCATCAGGTTCTTCATTCACATCATGAAATGAAACATGAGTATAAGCAAAGCATTATATTTTCTTGAGTCCCAGATAACCAGCATCTTGCTTTATACTGGACTGAAGGGGTCTTCAGCAAATAGTCTTTAAAGCAGGCTTTGCATTCCTTGAGGAAGTAATAACTATATTTGTACTCATGTTGTCTCTGAAAAGGTGTGACCAGCTTATGGCTAACAATCAGATTTAATGTTTCATTTCAAAACCCTGCACTCTGTTATTTGACCTTCTGAATTTCATGTAGAAGGACCAAGAATATGGGCAACTTGAAAAATCGTGTTTTGTTTCTATGGAGATTCCTTTGCTTCTTTTCCAGATAGCCTAGGGCTCTTTATGGGATTTTACCCTTTGAACTCACTTGAAAAATATTCAGTGTGTGAGAATGATGAAGCTTGGCAAGTAGACAAAACTGTCAACATTGGAGTTGCTTGTTTCCCTAACCCTACAATTTTATTTCTCCCCCTAGTAGAATACTCTCCTTTTAGTACTAGTCCCTACCTTTTAGTCGCTGCCAATATGCAGCCCAGACAATTCACCAGTCATGCAGGAAGGCACTTGTAGGGAATCTGCATATCCTTTCTTGCTGTGTCTAGGAGATTGCCACTGATAAGAAATTCAGATAGTGATCACCTTACTGTAATGTGTCTTTTGCATCATGGCTTCATTCATATTTTTTAGAGAAGGAAGGAGCAGGAACATGTTGGATCAATCGCTTGTCACCTCAAATTATTGCGTAACTTATCATTGACCAAGGCTGACAGTATTATGTCTGTATTTATTTCTTGCTCATCAGGGCTAGTGTGTTCTTGCTGACACCACACAACTAAAACATCCCAACTCTGAGCTCCATGCCCTTTTTTAGTCAGTAAAACAATTCACAGGTCAGTGAACGGCAAACAAGACTTACTTGTGAGTACTTGTGAGTACTTACAAGTGATCTGAACAGTTTTGCTTCTCGCTTTTTCTGAGAGAACTCATTTTCTTCTCATGTGCTTTTCTGGTTTGCACTGCAAATCATAGGCAGTCAGCACAATGCTGTATGTAGTCTGCAGTTCAGGCTTCTTGGGTGTTGTAAGTAGGACTGACTTTGACCACTCTTCACATCATTTTCTTAACCAGATACTGCTGCACATCTTGTCTAACTGCTCAATTTGATCATTACCTCCTACTGTGACAGTTCTTACCTTTCTATCTCAACCCTTTGACAGAAGTTTTCCCTCCTGCTTATCTGGGGGTTTGATTTCCAGATTATCAAGGGTCTCCCACTCTTATTTCTGATTTTTACCTGGCCAATACTTCACCTACTTCTCCACAACATTTTTTTTTCCTCCCAGTGAGCAGAAAGGCACTTTTGTTTGATCTTGCAGAGCCTAGCCTGGCATTTCTTCCTCACCACTCTTTCTTAATGTCTCTTTCAACTTGGCTTTCTTCTGACTTTTCTACAAGGCAACTGCACATCATTGCATAACATCTTCCTGTTTTTCTAGCTGAAAAAAAAACAGTGGATTCATCTTGCTTAATTATAAATATACTTATGCAGACATTTGCACATGGATTAGTCATTATAGCACAACACAAGAGAGCGTAATAAGCGCCTATTTTAGCTGCCTGTTTTTAGGTTGAAGTGGATCTGATTTGCAAGGCAGCGTAGGTCAGATTTTGCTATCTGTGTCGATCACACAAATCGTACTAAGGACCTCTTCTAAAATGCTGGACTTTATGGATTTTTCCTTTTGCTCCCCAAATTATTTGTCGTAGCCAATAAATTCGGGAGTGGGGGGGTGGGGGGGTTGGGGGTGCGTCTGAGCCTGTTGCTTACAGTCATGCCCTGTTCTGTTTTCAGCCCTGCAAAATTTATCACATGATTTCCTCTTAAATCAAGGCCCTTTTATCTGGTAGAGGCCATCGACATTTCTACATAAGGCAGGCTGAAATGAGCACACTCCCCTTTAAGTGAGATGTAGTGGTTGTTTTTTTCTGTGGGAATAAAGTAGAAGAGCTACTTTTTATTAAGAGTGTCTTAAAGTTTATGTTCCAGAAGAGAAAGTGGGATTTGAAAAGCCTAACTGCCATGAGATTCCTTTCTTATTTCTGTATAACAGAAAACTTCTCATTTCCTGGGAGTGGAAGGAAGAAATTATTTCAACATTTTTTCACCTTAACTTTGCCCTTGAAATGCAGGGAAAATAACAGATGGAATCTATACCTCAAATTCTGTTCAGTGTGGGCTTACTCTAACAACAGATGAGAAGGATAAATATTATTCTAGAAAATTTGCAGGGCAGATTTTTCAGCTCAGTAATATCTCATGGCATGTAAAACCCCATACTGGAGTATTTTCTCAGCTTGCACTATTTTCGGTCTAAGAAATTATCTTTTTAATTGAACAGCTTTTTTCCACCCAGTTTGTTTGAAATTATGCCTTTGATAGGTAAAATGTGATTTAAGAAGAGCATTTTAATATTTGTATCATTGTATTCAAACATTTTATTTTGTAAAAACTTTAATTGTAAAAATAAAATGCTTTAAAGCATCACTCAGAAGTGGTTCAAGAGATCAAAAAAAAAAACCATTATACAAAATATCTTGTGACTGCAGCTTTTCAAGTGCTTTTCTAAATTTGTATTTTCTGTATTCAGATAAACTGATAAGTAATTTTCCTAGTTTCCTAAAAATAGGAGAAGCTATTCTTTTCCTCTCTAAACAGAGGTTCAGTCTCACCCAAGTAAACATGAAACATTTTGTCTTTGTGTTTTTTGCCCTTGACTTCTGTGAGGAAATTCTGAAATTCCACAATTTATCTCTCCAATAAAGACTTCTTATTTGCTGTATAACCTTCCAGTGCAATGACTTAGAGACTTGCAGTCCGTATTTTCCTATACCCAGTTTCAGAATTACATGTTATAATAAATTAGCCAAATCACAGATGAGAACAACACTTAAAAGCAGTGTTGAAAAAATCTCTTCCATAACTCTTAGAGTTTTATCCATCGAAATACCTTTAAAAATTGCTTGTAATCTTTCATTTTTTAATCTGTAAAATGTAAGAGCAATATTTGATCACCTTCCAGAAATACACACATACTGGAACACAACTATAGACATAAGGAGATGACCAAAAAAATATGAAAAATGCATCAAATTTTAATAGGTGTTGGAAAGAAATCCAGTTGTCATATTTCTCACAATTTCACAATCATAGATAATGGAAAAGGACATCTCAGTTGGACAAGAGTAATGGCTAAATATTCCTCTTCTTTTAGAAAAAAATAAGGTGGTTTCTCTGAGTTGCAGTGGGGTAAGTGCTTAACGCAGCACAGTTTCTATCAGATAGTAAATGTGTAGCTTCTTTTTTACATTATAGAACATTTTCTAGGGCTCTATACTGCCCTATATTAACTATATATAACTATACTTCCCTAAAATTATTATAATACTTTAATGAACACCTGGAACTAGAAATTACACATTTTCTAGAATATTATCTTATTGGATATGAATATATTAAAGTTAAATTTACCATGTTTTATCTAATCATATTCTCAAGATGTACTGTCCCAGTATTGTGGGAATCTTGCAGCTGTTTAACTGGTTGTAGTGTTTTATTTTGGTATGATTCAAGCACAAAGTCAAAGACGCTGGTACAAAACTGTAGTACTCAAACCAGGTCTTCTATCTTTCAGTCATCTGGAATGCTGTGAATTGTTAAAAAGATAGCTATTTTTATCTTTAGGAGGTTAGTATTAGACTAGACTTGTGGTTGATATAAGCAAGTATTCTCAAATTGACCTTCTACAACATCAATTCCCAACTGAGTATGGCTGATGCAGTATTTCCATTTTTATATCGGATTGTGCTATAAAAGCAGCGAACTGAGATCTTAGCATCTAAGATCTGGACTGAAAGAATGACAAGTGCTTCGATAAATCATTCAAATATCTTATGAATGTTTCTATGTAGTACTAATTGGATACACACAGACATAATTTCAGTTGAAATCTGCTGAAAAGAACTTGCTTGGTATCTAGAATATTAAATGAAATCAGCGGTAACACAGTGCACATGAAAAAAGTCAAAATATGGCCAAGAAGAAAAATTAATCACCTGGATCCAACAGTGAGCAAATCTTGTTTGAAGAAAAGAGCAAGCAAAAGAAAGGAATAAATCATTGCCAGCTAAGTATGATCCACTTTCCCCAGTATTAAAAACAAATAACAAAAATCAATAGAAAGTGATTGTAACATGTTGTGAAGGTATATGATGAAAAGTAGGGAGTGACTGGATTGAAGCTTAATCTTTGTACTGAAGTTGAGAGAAAAAGGAGCCTGTAGCTCTTAGGATGGGTGATCCAAAGATTCACAGCTGTCCTGTGTACCCTATGAAGTGTACTTCATGATACAAATCAGTTTGATCCCAGTTACATCACTGTTACAACGGGTGAGCAGAAATGCTGGGTTTGTGCTCAGGAAACGTTTCCTCATTTCTAGCAGGCTGAAAGCAGTAATTATCAATTAATTTTTAAGCACAGGTTTTACTTCTTCTCTTCTGGAAACATAAGCATAAACTTCTTATCCTTATGTCCCATTTGATTTTAAATATAATTTGGGATAGAAGTACTAGAGTTAAAGTGTGTAGCTTTTTGGACAGGAACCACTAAAATGGACTGTGGAGTTGTCCACATATATATTAACTTTTTACTGGATGAATGCAGGTGTACTGCTACTCCTAGTGGAGTCTGCACTTCTCTTGGAGTTGGTCAGAAATGCCAGTGTGTTCAAGCTCAAACTCTCACCTGAACACATATGTAAGCATTTTACTAATATTGCCCCAATCCTGTTTGAAACTCTTGAGATAATTAGGCTATGAACAAAATTATGCTTAAGAGACAGCTCATTTTTCCATCATTAAGTGTAAATAGACTAGAGATCCAAAGACTTCAGGAAGTCAGTGTCCCAGTTTCTCAGACAGTGAGTGCATCATTCCTGTGTGGGATACACAGTATCAACATGCTGAGTGGGTAGCTGGATGATTTAACCAACACACAAGTGCTGAAGACATTTGTAAGGCTTATGAGAAATAAAACACAATCCTCTTCTCCTTCCCAGGCTAAAGGTTGTTCTAGTGTGAAGGCATTTTAAAAGAATACCTGCTTCCTGGGCCAGCTGGCTAGACATTGACTGGTTCCTCCCAGAAGGTCCAGTTTCCCTCAAGTGTCTTAATCCTAAGGATCTGTGATTTGAAATGGGATCAGTTCCTCTGGGTGCATGGGAAATGTAGGAAGGGGTTGTCTCCCCTGTTGTGGTCTCTAGGGTGGCACTCAGTTTTAATTCACTTTGCTCAGATTTGAAAGATTTTAGTAAATGCCAAGAAATGACAGGATCTGAACCTAAATGTGGTTTTATTCTGTGAGTTTAGGTACATTCAATATTACTTTGGAAGAATGCCCCTACTTTTTTTCCAGACAACATATACCAGCTACTATGGCAAGACATCTCTTAAAAATACAAGTATAGAAACTGCATGACAGTGCATTTGATCCTTCTAAAGCTGACCTATTGCTTAATCATTTTGTCTGATTTTTTGTATCAGAGAAAAAAGATTTGTGTTTGTGTACCTGACAAAGGCTTTTGATTATAAAAACAGGTCAAATACATAAGAAAGCAGTCTTTGCAAATGCACTGTTACAAGAGAGTACAATTTCATGGCTTTTACCCAAAGAAGTTCTCTCCTCAATTATTTATATTTGCAAGTTCACCACTGCAAAATCTGTCTTCTGGGTGAAATCATATTCCTCCTAGAATTTCTGAAGGGGCAAAACAAGTGTTCGGTCATAAAACCCGTAAGAATCTTGCTTTTTTGGGTTTTTTGCATGTATGCAAAAACATACATTTAGATGAAGCTGAAGCTGTCAGAAAATGTTACAAAATGCAGTAATGTAACATGTCCTGCAGCTACTCGCTCAATCAAAGCTCAGAAAGGCACTTTTCTAAGTGCTGTGTTCCACATACGTTTATACTAAAATGAAGATGTCCTACTCAGTCAGGGAGACAGCATGATACAATTAATGACTCCTCTATAGCAGTTTCCCCTGTTATGTCATTCAGCATGATCTGATTTTTAAAATGGGATTTACATAAGGATTAGTTATTTCTAAACTTTGAGGTCTATGCAAGTTGCTGCAATTAGTATAAAGCCAATTGCATTGTATTTTAAAGACAAATATATATATAAATCTCTTTCCATGCACAAATGTTAGTTGCAGAAAAAATGTTGAAATTCTTGATCCAAGGAACAGCTCTTCTCAGTACATGCAAGTTTTGAATATTTTTGAATTAAATGAATATCTGCCTTATAACTGGTCTGCAGAAAACTTTTTTTCAAGTGTAAGAGAAACTGAATATGAAATGAGAAATGGGCTTTGTAAATACATTTCATTTGTAAATACATTTCATAGAATTTACTAGCATCAAGAAGTAGTAGGCCAAAAATAAGTGGCTGAAAACCAGCTTTCTGTGGTAATCTCCAGATTTCATGTATACATAGCTCTGAAATACACTCTAAGCTGAATATTTTTTTATGTTTGGGTTGTTTTTAACAACGATTTCAAAATGTTAAGCAAAATTAGATTATTTTTTTCATGAAAAATATGCCAGCTGTTGCTGTGGGAGGAAAAAGACTTGTCTTTATTCTCTGAAAATAGAGGTACAGAAAAAACAGCTGAATCTGGGAACTGAAATTTGGCTGCTCACTGAAGGCTGGGCTCAAAAAGGCGCTTAACCACTACAACACATCATTTAACTTTTAGTCTTCAGACTTCCAAAGTAGCTGAGTTACTTTAATGTTTCCCTGTGCCACAAGTGGGAAGGACTGGTCACCTAAAGGTACATCAGTACTGCTAAGTGACAGGGGAATATGGAGTAAGCTTGAGAATGGGACTCATCGGGTACTCAGGTCACAGGCTAATTGTTAAACCTCCTTCTGGATGTTTTGGACCTCTCCATCTGGTATTCTCCTATGAGAGAGCAGTGCCTGTGCACTGTTTAGAGGACAGAGACTGCCTCCAGAAAGCCACATGAAGATACCTGTCCTATGTTGATTTCCTGCCTCCTTTCCAATGCTAACCCAACTATATTCTAAGAACTAGCAAATGGAACCCCCTGTCTAACTTCAAAACGTGCAAGATTATATATAGCTTTCTTTTACTCCCATGGCCTGCAGTACTGCCTCCTGTTATTCTGAACATTTTGAGCTGAAAAATAACCTCACAAAATATTTTTAATGTATTTTAGTCATTCAAGCACCAGGTAGGACTTAGACAAGATGTAGAGCCAAATACTGTGCGGCAGAATGAAATGTGGCCATCTTGACACAGAAGGTGCTAACAGTAGGCAATGTGAGTGTAAGCCAGTCCTCCCTGCCACTCACCCTCAGAGACAGCAATTGATCTGTGCTTGTATTTTATTTCACTGGTACAGCATCTTCTGAAACAGAAGAGGTTTACAATATCTGGCTTGATCAGCAAGGAGCTGCTTGTGTTGGTCTTTGTCAGCGGCTGATAGAAATATGTCACAGGCTTCTATAGAAACTTTCTCTATCTGCTTTCTGCTTGGAGTCACAGCTTGGCTTTTTATCTTAAAAACTGTATCACTTCTCTCTAAACAAAAGCAGGGACCTTCCTTTCTTACAAAATGCTATTGATGAGGCCACTGTTTTGTAAGGAGGATATTAAAATATTCAGACAAGAGATGAGGCACCTGGGTTCTGTTCATTCTTTTTAAGAGTTATGAATTTATCCTGACCACTTGGCAGTGGACTGTGACTGGGAGTAGCCTGGTTAAAGATATTGTGTAATGCAACCAGAATTCAAGATTTTCTGGGTCAGTGTAAGTAGATTTTCTAACTGGCCTTTAGGGTCTTATTCTAGCAGACTAGTGATATCATCTGGACCTCTGGCAGAGCAAGAAATGATAGCTAGCTACCTCTCAGACTACACTTGTGATAAAATAAGGCTCATGGAAATATTTATTATATTTTATTTATATAAATAAAATATAAAGGCAAGGACTGTCTTCTCTCCTCTAACTATGCTTTTAAAGAATGAAATTGCCAGGAACTTTTTGTGCAAGGTCAAGATCCTATAGGTTTATGTGCTGTCAGCACAAGTACAAAAGTGGGCTTAGGAAGGTGCGCATAGGAGAACATGCGGATTCCAGATGAACTTAGGGGTCAACCAGGTGCTGACAACTTTGCTTTGACAAGAATTCTAGTCCTGAGAAGAAACATAAGTATGAGAGGAACTTTGCTGGTAAAACTCTCAGTGATCACAGAGAGAAGTATCTCTGGCTTTAAGCAGCAATTTCAAAGTAATCAACAAGATTCCCTTGTTGACCATAAGTACATGTATGCTGCTTACACCCCACTTCTGGTCCTAACCCTTTTTCTAAAAATGTGCCTGCTCTAGGTTTGGAGGTATAAATTTAAAACAGTTGAATAAGTGACTCTAAAAAGTAGCTCTGAGCAGTGGAAATAATGAAGTCCGGTTTTCCTTGTATTTGAATTTTCTGCTGTTTCATAAGGAGAAAGTTCATCTTGGGGCTTTTTTAACCAATGGGTCTTTCATAACATCATTTCTCCATGAAGATTCTTTGATAACTGTGAGGAAATGACCTCATGCTTCAGCTTTTTCCCCAAAAAAGGCAGTAATAAAGCCTCTTCTCCTTTTCTTCTCCCAGCTATTTAAGAAACCTAAACTTGTAGGATCTTAATGTGCTGAGACCTGAAATCCTCAGACAAATTTGACTGAAATTGGCTGACAGTTCAAAAACTGTTGGAAAAGTGTGGATAAATGTACCTTCACACACACCATCAGAGTGTTGTGCTGCATTTCCCTATGAAACCAAGGCAAAAATCAGTTCTGAGCATATTTAGAAGCATCTGTTACAACTCTTACTGGAGTCATTTTCATGCAAAAATGTCCAGTGCAAAAAGTATGTTCTGCATAGTTCTCTAAAAATCAGTGATTTATCATAAAAAAGGGAGAAAGACATTCCAGAGAAAAAGAAGTATCATTTTAGTACAATCTTGATAATACAAACCGGATCAGTCATTTTAGCACATACTGTTACAGTGCAAAGTCAGATTTATGCTTTCAGCACAAGTTACCCTGAGTACAAACAGCAAACCAGTTGAATCCCTTCAAATTCATATTAGAAGTGCTGCATTTATTCATAAGCCAACAGAATGAGTGAAAGGAGTTCCATGGCTTTGCACTCTCCTATCCAGGAATCTTGAAATCAGTGAGGAACCTGTAGCCCTTTGTCACTGCTCTCAATTGTCACTGCAGCATGAGAAACTTAACAGTCCACTTCACCCTGACAAGTTGTTGCTGCAGTTAGTACCTAATGTGCACTTTTAATCCAAAGTAGAATTTCTGTCCTGAAAACATACATTGTAGTAGTACATACAGTATTAAAAGTCTGGAATGAAACAATTAACTATGGAAACGAGAGGGTGCAGGAGATAATGTTTACTCAAGGAATTTCACATTGTTGTGCAGTGTGACCAATCTGTACAGTTTATATTTAGATACGGAGGATTCAGTGGGTGTCCTCCAGAAAATGATTTATCCTACCATTCAAGAAGTGGGATAAAGAAAGGCCCCCCCCCCAAAAGGCCTGTGTCTCTCCTGAATAGATGCCCAGAATTTTAATGACTTTAAAAGATGGGGTGAAGGATCATTAGAAAAAATGAAGGAGTCTTATGCAAAAACCTTTCCCTAACCTCCATGCTCCCTCTCCAGGAAATCCATACCTTCCTAGCGCAAACTGCAACATAGATCACCAAAAATTTATATTTACATACTTCCTTTGTTAGCCATGCCCAGTGTTAATGACTTTGACTGGAAATCCTAAAGTGATTGTGCTTCCATTGCCTCTGGTGGCTGTTTTAATTTCACTATGTGCAGCCATGTTGTGCCATGCTGATACGGAAATTGAAATGCATCAGCCTGTTGTCTATAATGCTTTTTGTCACTTGAGATGATGAAAGCATACAAAAAAACCCAACCCTCTCTGATCTCTTTGTGAAATTGTCTGAGAAGACAAAAGGGTATTTTTGTCTGAAAACAAAATGATATCCCTTTGTCATGGTGCAGTTATGAATAATTATATAGAAATTGTCAAGATTATCCTGGATTTACTGTACTTTAATAAAAAGGAGAATCTGATCCAGTGACAGTGTGACTGATAATTCAAGCTTGAGTAGGAAGAGCTTGGGGTCTCCTCAGGATTGTCTGTGTTAGGATCAGTCAGTTACTGTCCAGCTGATTCCCTCGCTGTTTTTCCTTCACTTTCCAGTAGACTGTGTGGGAGGGCTGGGGAAGCAAGCACTGCCATCAATAGGGGAGTGTTGATTTTTACACTCTTAAAAATTGCTGCTTGCTGTGCTAAATGAAGATAATTGGTAGGAATCCATTAGTCTCATAGGAGGCTGTGATTAAGGGTCGAGCTTTTTTCACAAATTGCCCCTTTTGCATTTATGGCTTGAGAGATGTAATCTCAGCGATCCCAAAATTCACAGATCAGGAAATTGATTTCCTCCTTTTTTCTTTTTTCTTTCCCCCCCTTAAACTCTGCAGGTCAGTCCCACCCCAGGGTGCATCCGAGCGTTAATGAAGATGTTGTACTGCCCTTACTGCAGAGGACTTCCCACTGTGAAACCTTGCAACAACTATTGCCTCAATGTAATGAAGGGCTGCCTAGCAAATCAGGCTGATTTGGATACTGAGTGGAATCTGTTCATAGGTAAGAAGAGTTTAAATATTAGTGGAAGGAAATGCTGATAATAGTAAACATCTGCAGAGTTTTGTGAGGTTAGAAGACTCTGTTGGTCAATATTTACAATGAAGCAACTGCAAATGCACCTCAGTTTCTAATTGATGTTCCTGGCTTGCAGTAAGAAATTACTCTTTCCCCTCCCCACCCTGGAGCCAGTCACCTTTCACATTTCATATTTCAAAAGGAATGGTGTGATGTTATGACTTCTGAGCTGAATTATTACATGATATGTGAAATGGTGAGAAAGCTTTGGTTGAGGATTTGATAACAAGCTTAACATGGCAGAAATAGTTATGTATTACAACTGAAAACCAGCCTCTTGCAAGGTGAGAAGATAATAACATTGTGCGTCATCCAGTCAACATAAATCACAACAGCTGCTGTTCTTAATTCTGGTAGTACATAGACAAAAACCCTAAGAAGTTACGTACAGAAGAAATTATTAATTCCTTGTTCTTGATTAATATATGTTAATATCTCCCTTTCAGTGTGCTGAATAGAAAGTACCAGACATGCAATCAAAATTTCAGAATGGAGCATAGAATATGTATTTAAGGAAAACTATGATTACAGTTTTATTCACATAATTCTTCCTCAAGTAAACTAAGAAAAAACAAGAAAGAAATCTCCTTTAAACAGCCATTCAGATAGCCTGTAGCAAAACAAAAAAAAAAACAAAACACAAAAGAAAAAAACAAAAACACACCAAAAAACCCCACCACGCCTTCCCAGAAGAGCAACATTTAATGAAAAATAAGACCTTCAACTTTATTTTGATGATACACACGATAGGATGAGGAATTAGACAAGGCTAATGATAATATCGAAAGAACAGAAACAGCTAATTACACCACTCACTAATGATCATCATAGCCTAGACTGGATTTCAGGAAAATAAAAGCAGCTGGAAAACATCAGATAAAGATCTCTTTATTTTAACCAAAGAAAATAAATGTTATTTTCTACTTTTGGAAAGACAAAAATATGAGCAATCTCATTTTGCTTAATTTCAAACCCCACTGACTAATGTGACTTTGAAAATTTGACTCTCATTCATGGGTTTTTCACTTTACTCAGCAAAGAGGTGTTGCAAAATGGATAGGGAGAAGAAAACAGGATGAAAAGTGAATCGGAGAATGAAAACTGAAAAACAGTTTTGAGTGTGCTATAAAAATAGTGTAAGCCAAAAATACAAACAACAATAAGAAACAAATGCCTTCTCAGTCCCTTGTACTCCTTAAAGGAGCTGACATAGGAAGCAGTGCTGTATGGAGAGATACCCGTGGGATTATTGGTGTGAAAAGAGCCAGTTCATAATCAGAAACCTAAGTAGCAGCTGATGGGAAAACAATGCCGACCCATTAAAGACATTGTATAAGCTACATTGCCTTTCTCGTTCAAGTGTAAGCAAGACCTGAATAGTCACCAATTCTTACCAAACAAGGCAGGCTAAAAAAAAAAAAAAAAAAAAAGAGAGAAAAACCCTTAACCACAAACATTTTAACTAAAATAAATGGAGGATTTATTAAGGCAATCACACGTTCAAATCAAAAGCTAGAGGGTGAGATTTCAGGTCTTAAGAGAAGATTTCCTTTTCTAGTGCTTAAAATTCAGTGAGAGTGCTGGGCAGGGTGATGTGTGTTGGAAAGTGTGGAAATGCTACAGGTTCAGACTTCCAGAGTCTTTGAAGCAAAGCCCTTGTCTTCATTAATGTCCTTCAGATTTTGATTTTGCCTGCTCTCAGAAAAGAAAAACTGCGTGAAAGCTTGTGCTTTATGTTAAAACATAATGCCAGTTTATTAAATACTATGTAATACACTGTGTGCTCCATTAAAAGAAAGCAGTCTGCTATGCAATTATCCCTTCAGGTCAGTCATGACAAGGCAGTATAAAGTACAAATACATCAAGACATCTTTCCTCTTTCTTCTGCCTATACAGTTTCCCCTCTACAGCTTGATGGGGAAGGGAACAGAGAAGGAGAGACCAAGATTTTCCTGGTTTTGGAAAAGGTATTCCGTTTTATCCCATTTTTGAGGCCTCTGACAGCTTTGCTGAAGATGAGGATCCTTAGTCCCTTTCTTTATGAAAGACTGAAATATGGCAAGTCGTCTCTGTCTCTGACAGCTGTCAGAGGCTTTGTAATAACACATGCAATTCCCTTAGTACTAAACACAACAAAACTTCTAGTCGCTGAATTGAAATGAACAGCAGCACTTTACAGCACCGCTGAGCTATGAAAGATTGGAAATTATGCATGAGCAGTTTTTATCCCTGCTCCGATAGTAGGAACCTGGGGGAAAAAAAAAAAAGAAGATAATTTTGTGCACTAACAGTCTCTGCGTAGGCAGGAATCCCAAATGTTAGTGCATATTCATAGACAACAAGATACTTTTGCTTAGCTCATAATCATATTGTAAGGTCCTTTTGACAAAAGCCAGTACTAGGAGAAAACTTCCAGATGTGTTTGTCAGTAGCTAAGCAAATACTGCAGTTTGGACTGGATGTTCTTGTATTGTTCTGTGGTTACTGTAATTGTCCAGCAACACCCATGATCCACATGTGAGGAGGAGAATAGGAAAGTAAATGGGCTGACAACAGGATGTGTTACATGTTCCACCTAGTTTATAAATATAAAAGTCAGGACTGAAATTACATTTATATATCACTAATAAATCTTGCATCTACTTTCAAAGCTAGGGAGAGTGGGACAGCTTCCTCTAAACATCTGGTGCTTTCCAAGATTTTATAGAGTGTGAAAATTGGTGAGAGGTGAAATAGCTACAGCAGCATGACACATGGTTTATTTTATATTTTTCGTGTTTCTGTCACCTTAAGGTCTGTGTCCTTTTTGTGTAACATTTCATTATAGACTTTTTGTATTTTGTTGCATTATTGTGTAATAAAAGCCAAATATAGCACATCTCCAGCAGAATTCCTCTGAACCTCAGAATTTTATCTGAGAAAGGAAGACAGTCTTTAATAATTACAAATCCATAATAAATGCTTCTTTGAGGTATCTGTATAAAATACTTAAGAGCTGTTTAAAAGTAAACCATCCATAAGGTGTATTTTGACAAAATTTGTACCAGTTTTGCCTATTAGTTACCCCTCATAAACCCCTTTGCACCAGTCTCAAGCAAAGTTAACAAGTGCAAGATAAAAAGAATGAGTAGAGGAACTGTACGGCTGAGGAAGGACATTGCCTCGGGGGAGGAGCTGACTGATTCTGTGGAATGGGGAAAAGGGAATTTTTTTCTATCTCGTGGCCCAACAGATATAGTCAAAATTATGCTTCTCTCCATGGAGCTATACCAATTAGCAGTGATAAGGATTAGGGATCCCACTGTTCATTTTGTCATGGAAACACGGAAAAGATGGAGAAAGCTATTCCCTTTTACAAAGATTCAAACCCCATCTATCCCAGGGAATTGCATTCAGTTTTAGCAATACGGTTACTCCTCTTTCTCTAACTACCTTGTGTTTTAGTCCTTGTTTCTATCTTGAGATCCTTTGACTTTCCCTAGCATTAGCTTTCTCTACAACTGATGATTTATTTCTCTTTAACAACTGCTCTTTCTCTCGAGCAGGAATGTCAGGTGAGGAATGAGCTCCCTTTAGTGGGCACCACTCTTTCCCTTGGTGTCCTCATTCAGCTTCAGAATCCACACCCACAAAAAGATGATTCCATGAAAGCAAGTGCATCTCATTCTTACCACTGCCTTAACCACAGGTTCAGGATGGAAAAGTGGCCATAACCTGTTTAGATTTCAGAAGATTTCTTTCACAATTAAGAGTGTGAAAGTAACTTTCTTCTGTCTTGAGACAAAAACATAGATGATACTAAACCTGATTGTCAAGCAAGATTGTGAGCCAAATATGATAGTCCTTACTTAAATAATTCAGAACAATGGAGGAGTAAAAATCCCAGTAGTTTCTTTAATCACAGCAATGACTGTATCTGGACTTTTTTTGGTGGATATCTGAGGTAAATCATAAATGTTTTGTTGCTGTATTTAGCAACAAAGTGTACACTGGTGTAGTGCCTGTGCAGCCCGTGGATTGCTTTGCTGCAATCTATGGCGGTTTGCCACTGCATGGCTATTTATAGCAGCAGAAATTAAAAAAAAACAAACCCCAACAACAACAACAAAAACAACAAAACAAAACAAAAACAAACAAACAAACAAAACAACAACAACAACAACAAAAACACACAAAAAAACCAACCCAAAAAAACTCCTAGGAATTATTCAATGGTAAATCAGATACACTTTGACCTTACTCCCATGTTCCCATGTTTTAGTAAGAGGGAGATTGTGGAAGACACTTCAGAAGTTGTGCAGTAACAGCAATGTGCAAATGTCTGCAATTCTGATTGCTTGGCATTGCATCCCTGTCTGTGAAAAGGAGCCAAGGGGCTCCTGCACTAGTTCATGTCCACAGACAGCCTTCTTCTTGTGCTGGAGAGCAAGTGGCTTTCCTAGCAGTGTATTCAATATTTGACAAGCTCTGTGGTGTAGCCAGGCAGATCATCATGTGGTGTGTTCACACTGCAGTACTGAAGACCAGCAAAGCTGACATCCAGGCTCGGAGAGACAGAGCCACCTCTTGCTGTGATGACCGTGCAAAAGTTTCTCCTTCCAGTCCTGAAGTTGTTTCACTTACTGTTGTTACAGCAGCTCTACACTACTAATGAACTTTATTGTTTATATGCTTTAAGAATCCCTTTTTTCTTCCTATCAGTATGATTCAGACACCTACCTTAGGAGACTTCTTGTAGATTATGCCACGCAGTTTCACTTACAGCAACTCAATCATTTTAAGTAAAACTCCCCATCAAAACCTTAACTACTTGCTCTTAATAAAAGCTTTAGTGATGAAAATATGCCATCAATTTTATTTATTGCTTACAAAAGCCCTCAGAACTCTGTGTTTTCTCTGTTCTGTGTGCAAGCGCAAGGATAAACATTTTCTTTTTAATGCTTCAAGAGACCACCTAGGTTTCTCTGTCTTTAATGGCTTATTACAGGAAAAACTGTGTTTTTTGAGATTCACTTTGGTTAGTGGAAAAATCAGTCTATAATTGTAATAGTAATCCTTTCCAATTTTCTTGTTCCTGTGTGTACAGCTACTGTAAATAAAGACAGCCATAGCTATGTAGGCAACTACATATTACATTCACAGAATCACAAAAGCACAGAATGCCTTTGGTTGGATAAGACCTTCAAGATCATCTAGTCCAACCTTCAACCCAACACTTCAAGCTCACCACTAAACCATGTCCCTAAGCACCAGGTCCACATGCCATTTAAGTGCCTCCAGGGATGGCAATTCCATCACTGCCCTGAGTAGACTGTTCCAGTGTTTGATAACCCTTTCAGTGAAGAAAGGTTTCCTAATATCCAGCCTAAACCTCCCCTGGTGCAGCTTGCATCCATTCCCTCCGGTCCTGTCACACATCACCAGGGAGAGGATGCTGTTCCCCTCTTCACTCCCACCCCCTTTCAGGTAGTTGTAGAGAGTGATAAGATCTCCCCTCACAGTATTAATAGTGTGGTCTCACCAGTGCCAGGTACACAGGGATGATCACCTCCCTATTCTTGCTAGTCACAGTGTTTCTAATACAAGCCAGGATGCCACTGGCCTTCTTGGCCACCTTTGCACACCGCTGACTCACATTTAGTTGACTATCGATCAACACCCCCAAGTCGTTTTCCAGTTTGCAGATTTCCAACCACACATCCCCAAGTCTGTAGCTTGGGTCATAACAACTGGGGTTGTTATGACCCAAGTGCAGGACCCAGCACTTGGCATTGCTGAACCCCATGCAATTAACCTTGGCCCACTGATCTAACCTGTCTGGGCCCTGCTATAAAGCTTCCCTACCCTCCAGCAGATTGACACACCCACCTAGCTTGGTGTCATCTGCAAATTTACTGAGGGTACACTCAATCCCTTCATCAAGACCATTATTAAAGATATTAAAGAGAACAGGCCCCAGTACTGAACCCTGGGAAACAGCACTTGTGACTGGATGCCAGCCAGATTTAGCTCCGTTCACTACTACTCTTTCAGCCTGGCCATCCAGACAGTTTTTTATCCAGTGCACAGTTTATTTATCCAAGCCTTGTGCCATAAGTTTCTGAAGGAGAGTGCTGTAGGAGACACTGTCCATAACCTTCCCTGGTATGGAGGTCAGATTCATGTAAATAGGGAAGCTCTGAACATGTTGAGATAACATTCAAAACAGATTGGGGATTCTGTCCTTTCTTTCTCTGAAGAGTACAACGTTTGTCACTTCTGTTTACCCTTACACACTACAGACAAAGGCTGGCAGTCTGATGTAACTCTTAGTAGGCAAAAATCTTTGTTGCTTGATTATGGGAAGAGCTGAAAATGGGAATTTTTGACGCTAATTTCTTCCTTCTGCCACCTTCTTCCTTAACCAGTATATGAAATCATGCTGTGATATTTATTATTTGTTAAATTCTATTATTCTTTCCATGGAGAGGCCATGCAGAAGCTTCCCGAAGTCCTGCATTGCCAGTAATCCAAATTCAGAGTTTCTGGTAGAAATTAATGAAATTTGGTTTGATGAGCATAGAATGGGTATTTGAATGCAAACACTGTCCATTTTGTGCTCATGTGAAAACTGATAGCATTCATAGTTAAGGCTGCCTAAAAATCAAAACTTTTACATAAAGCCTTGTTTTCATTAGTGACAACTTAGCAAACATTCAATTGTTTAGGATAAAATTGTCCTTTGTTGCTTTCTTCCTGAAAGAAGTGCATTATGACATGTACCATGACCATCTTTGCCACTTGTCAGAATGAGAATGGGGAAATAATACTTTTCATCATTTCTACCCATTTCTTAGATTAACTTTATTGGCCTCAGAGTTTGGCAAAGTAATATTTTCTTTAAGTCTCTTGTCTGTACAGATTATAGTAGATATTATACACCAATGTCTGTTGCCTTAGTTGAAGTGGCAGGGTTTGGTGGATGGCTCTAAGGGCTGTGGAGCCTCATCCTGACTACATATGAAAAAATGGAATCTGTAGTTTAGAATTAATTTTTCCTGCTCTACTTTATGTTCTACTGATACAACTGCAAGTTCAGTTGCTTGAATGTTGAGAACAACCAGATTGACAGAAGTAAATATAATGCAGTTTATGAAAAAAACCTTTAGTGTGCTTCAGGCTCACCATTCTCCACGATGCATAGGTAACCTATGGAAGGAATTTTCAGAAAAAGCAGACTTAACATAATCAAAAAAATACATCAGTGCAGGATTAAAATAAGTAGTTGGACAAATGAAAAGTGAACTCAACCTGATGATACTTAATTAAAAGGTTACAGTATTAACATTTTTAAAATTTTATAATAAGCAATAGCCTCCATGATCCCATATTTCCTCCTTGTTTTCATGAAATAGTAGAATCACTGCCTACAATTTAAATGCAATACCAAGACCTGATGGCTTAGGGTATATAGAAGCACCCCTGAAAGAAAGGCAACATCACCATTCAGTGAGGTAAATAATGTGCAGAAGACGGGAACTATATTTGCTTTTTCCCTACTGTTTTTCTTCCCTCAGAAGTAGAAAGAATGCACAGCTTGGGCATGTAATTCCTCAGATGGTAATGAATTCAGCCTGAGGAAGCTCTCTGAAGTTGGGGGACTGCCATAAGCATGCAAATAGCACTAGCACTTGCCTGCTGCTTAACTTCTACTTACCCAGGTAATTCTCCGTGCCTGCCCTGGGGCAGTACAGTTATTTGCAAGCAGCTCAGGGCGTCATTGCCCTGTGTATTTGCTTTAGGATGTGTCGCTAAAGACAGAGGTTCTCTTCTGTGGGACTATGGGGAACTTCTGCTCCAGTTACTGGCTCAAGAGGGCTAGGACTCATCTGGGCTCATCTTGCTGATTGCTGACACCGTTGGCAGCTCTTCACTAGAAGGATGTGTCCTGGAAGGATGCTAATGGTTTCACTCACGGTGGTTCTTGAAAACTGCAGCTCCTGAAGAGGGGCTGAGGTTTTCTGAATTTCTGAAGGTGCAGATTCTTAGTTGACCAATAGCAGCACACTTTTGGGACTCCTGAGTTTTGGCATGACTTGTGGAAATGGAATATGGTGTTTATGCCTTTTTTTTTAAGGATAGAAAGATATTAGTGCATGTGAAACACCTCACCCACCGTCATGTCATGTGACAGTTACAAATGCAGGATCAAATTAATCAATTCCAGAATTCTGCCTTTGCGATCCATACACAATGCTCTTGAACTGTATGATTTCTGCATTTACAGGAAAAAGCTTCTCAGAACTTCAAATGGTATTAGAGAATTGCATACTCAGCATTTTCACCAGACACAAGAGAGCCTTAAGTTAACTGCAGCATTTAGATGCTACAGCACCTTTTAAAATCAAGGTTGATCAGCATTGTCAAAAAAGTTTAAAAAGTTTTGTAATGAAACATTTGGATCCAAATGATGACTTTTTAGTTTCATTTTCATTCTTCATTTCCAACTCCTTCACATCATTTTACAACAAAGTGAAAAGACTGGCTAGTGCACATGAGTGCAGTTTGGAAGTTGCACAGAATAGCAAATTTCTCTGTGTTTACATTCAGGGCAAGTGAAGAGAAAATGATCTTTCAATTAATTATGCTTATGTGGGCTGAATCTGTGTTTACTTGTAGGGACATCCCTCAAGCATTTCAGTGCTGAGCTCCCTGTTTCACAAGCCAGGGACCAGATGGAAAATATTGGAAAATACTGGAAAATATTGTGCCTCTTACCTGGTCTGGTTTCCCTTCTGGTTTAGGGGGGTGGAAGCAGCCAATCTCTCTGGCCTATGAAATAAGGGTGTGAATGAAGGGCCAAACCAGACTCTGAAACTTAGCCATGCTCTTACAGTTCAGTCACCTGAAAGAGTGACTTCAATGCAGTTAGTTTTTCAAGGAGTATAAATCCAAATGAAGACCATGTGACTTTTCTCATTTTTCCCAAGCAGAAATAAAAGTAAGTCCACTTTAAGAAAAGTTTGGTTAACCTCTAATGTGCATTATTTTGAATAATGCAAGGAAAATTTCTTTCAAGTATTATGAGTAGGATGGGTTAAATATCAATTTAGTTGGTTTGAACATGCTAGTTTGGGTGTACTTAATTGAGGCAATGTTGTATTACTCTAGGAAGTGTGACAATTATGTTATCTCTGTAAATGTATCTTCAGTTACATCATCATTTGGCTTCATCAGTATTGATGAACTTCAGAGCAAATTTCACTTTGACATTTCTTGAAGAAGAAAAATTCAATACAAAATTCAGTAAAAGAATTCAGATGTGTAGACAATCTCAGTCTATACCACTTAATTTTCTTTACTTTTTAACTGTTATGCAGGTCTATTATAAGCCGTGTATAAATTACCCTATATTGCCAAAAGTTCCAAACCTTATAGCAATATGGCAAAACCTACTCAAATATATAATTTTGTATGGATATTATATTAAGTACATATGTTCCTTAATGTAAACGAAGTGCTTTTTTTTTTTGTCTAACTCAGTTGACGTTCTCATTTCAGAAGGAAGTTTTAAGGATAAGCTGCTAGAAAAGGTTGATGAGTGGTTGACTGAGCTATAAATTTCTCATGACTTGGCAAAGAGACTATAATAAAGATCCCTACGCAGTGCTCCATATCAGTGCCAGATTTAGTGGAGCAAAAACTTTAAAACATTGGAGAGATCAGAATTTTAGTAAAACAAAAGATTCAGGAAATAATTATTTCTTTCTTGTAAGGGTCCTATGGATTCCCTTCTTGCAATATGCCAATTCTGTATTTTTTCTTGTAAAGATTTTTTTTTTTTTCAGATGCAGAAATTATTGGGAAAAACATAGGTTTTTTCCTCCTTTCTCTCTGCCTTACAAACATAAAGTCTTACCATTTCTGTAGTCAGGAGAACTAGTTTGGCCCAAAGTGCTATGACAAAGGTGATATGGCCCAAATTTATTTAGCATTTTTGCAACAGTGAAATCTCAAATTGGTCTGATGCATTTGGGAGATTCCAATGTGTTTGGACACTAATATGAAGGTTATATGAAAAACTCCACTCTTATATTTCTTATTCCTCGGTGTTGTTCAGTGTTACCTGCCCTGTAATATAACATTCTACATTCCTTAATGTCAATTATATTGTAAGTTAAACCATGGGTGTTTAAACTCCCATGACATGTATTTTTTATTTAGACACCAGAAGCATATACTGAATTTTCCATGTCAGTAGGAACTCACTTTCATAATATCATACTTCAGTTTGCAGCAGCAGTACCGAGCCTTTCCATTTGGCTTGGCTTGTTAACTCTTAAAATAGAGATAACTATGAGGGAAAGAATAGCAGCTTGAAACATAAAGAATGCAGTTCTTGTTCCACTGGACATTTGTTGCTGTCCTCAAAAGAGGATCCAATTTTTCAAACAAGCTTTGTTTCTTACTGTGTTGATGTGAAATGAGATGGACATCAGTCTTCAGTCACTTTCAGTGTGCAGGTTACAACAGCATCTTGCACTTAGTCAAACTGTAGGATGAGATGAAAATCATCATCAAACCAAATGATGAACCATAGTAAATGGACAGTGCCTAAACTGGAGTAAGTTATCCTGAGCATGAGCTGATAGAACATAGAGTGTTCATGAGGTGCTAACTTGTATTTCATGGATGGAACTACACAGAAAGTCTTCCAGTAGTTTTCACTCTTCTAATAAAACATGTACGATTATACCCACTGGCATTTAGTCAAACTTCAGCATCCTTATTTTAATACATTGGTTAAAGGAAGCTGATAAACAGGATGTAAACTGCCTCTACTATACGAACATAAGAGTGACAGTTCTGGCACACATAGCTAGAGTTTGTGGTTTGTTTCATTTATACACTCAAAAGAAGGGCTTTATGTATTTCTTATGGCAAACTGAAAATGAATCCATGAATATTTTGTTAGTTGAAACTTTCCTGATCTGCAGTGTTGGAAACATAGTCTAAATCAGGTTCTCCACTTTGTACTGCACTTACTCTTTGGTTAGCTTTACATAGCAATTAGAAAATTAAATGTTTGTGTTTCCTTTCTAACTTATCCTGGGAGATTCTCTGACAGGAAAACCTTTCTGTGGGGGGCATAAGAGATGTCTGCTCCAAGATACGCTGATGGCTAAAAAAATATTTTAGTAATGCAGAAACCCTCTGTTGCAGATAGTAATGACTGACATTTCATTTTAGCACATTTTTAAATTATTAGACAGCTTTGAGTCCTTTCATAATATTTAGTTCTACTTTCTTCTCCATATACAGTTAATATATCCTTACGGTACCTTGCAATCTTCTGTTGATATTTGGGTTTTTTTCAAATGCAGCTGACAGAAAAATGCATATAAAACCTACTTGTCTAACTGATGTGTGTTTTGAAAAGTGTATTTGTAAATTAATATTTTTAAAAATGCAAGGAAGTGAAACTATGGTAATGATATGTTAGCATCTTTTTAAGAAACCTCTGACATTGCAGTTGTGATCAAACTTTTCTGTAAAACCTTAATATCAGTTTAATATCTTATGTTGAAATTGGGAGGAACAGCATGGTGGAACTTTAGCTGATGCAAATAATTTAGCACTGGAAGTATGGCAGTGAGCAAAACATGAAGATCTAATTCCACTGATGTTGAATGTAACTCTAAAATAATTCCCAAATTAATTAATTTTGTTGTTATTTGTTACTGACAGGTGAGGAAAGCAAATAGTTATTTTTCCTTCCATGAAAGCACCTTCAAGCTTCCCAGCCCTCATTCAGTTCAGGAAGATAAAGTCTCTTGGTTCTAAAGTATGGAGAGTTTTGTCTCCCCTTGCAAAAAGGATTCTGATAGTTTGCATATCTATATAGCCCCTGAAGTCAAGACAGAGCTGCTGCATAAATTCCAGCAGGTAAGGTAGGGGTTGTTTTCTGTGATGTTTCAAGATGGATTTGCATTTGTTCAAAATCTGGCAATACTAAATCCAGTCATAAACAGATAGAGTTTACATGAAGATACTTCTGTTCCAGTCTACCTTGTTGCTGTTGTTCAAGCTGATCTGGCTACAATGTGTGTCCTCTAGGCAGCTGCTCTTTACAGGGAAAGAAACTGTCAACTAAATGAGACTTGCACTTTTTGAATAATAAACAGTCTCAGACTGAAACAACAGATTACAAATAGCTTCTTCCAAAGTACATGATGCTGAATTATAATTTTTATTTTCTCGTTTTACGCTCATCTTATTTGACCCAGATGGTGATATAGGTCCAAATTGTGTAAAGTTTTATTACTTAACAGTACTCCATAAGTGTCGAGAATGCAGCCTTTTTCAGATGATGCTGTTTGAGGGGGTTTTCCCAGTTGTCCTCACCTCTTACATTGTCAGTCTTCCATATAAATATGCAAAGCATGTTGCTTGCAGGAGCCTTGTACTAGAGTTTACTATAGTTTAAACAGTGCCATAGGAAATGCCTTTCTACTTTCCATAGTTCTTCACTTATTTTTCTAAAAGCATTCTATTTTGTTGTAGCTTTTACCTCTTTGGACTTCTGAAACAGGTGTTTAAACTGAAGAACATTGTGTTTGCTACGGATAAAAATAGTAAGCATTTATGAAGAAAGATAATCTCTTTTTTAAATTTTGACTTGGTCACAAAATCTCTCTGTTATCAGAGGTCTTTTTTTTTTTTTTTTTTTGATTCAAATGTTCACGTGCTTGCCCACAAACCCACATGAAGTTTAAGAGATCTGGGAATACCATACAGAGTAAATAGTTCTGCCTAAAATTGGTTTTCTTTTCTGTCATGGGATGTTTTCGTATTCCAGCTCAGTTTATTTACTGATACTACTATAACAGTTTTTTCTTGGATAATCTGTCTCTTGGTATTTCCTATACATACGTGCTAAGCTGTTGTGAGATAGAAGACAAGCAGATCTCAAATATATTGTATTTCAGGAGAGGATTTTTTGAGGACAGAAGGGTAGATTTTGTGACATTTTTCCCTCCAGTTCAGAGCAAAGCTCAGGGTATACTGCAAGACCTCCAGACATAAAAATATTATTCCAATCACTGAAGATCCCTAATGTGAACATGAAAAAAATAATTATCTTTTCCTTTAGACCAAATTGCTTTTCAATACTTATAAAAATATACTCTTTGAAATAAAAAAGTAAAAATGGTATGGAATTAGTACTTACTGGATGTGCACTCTCTGCTTTTCATTACTTTTTACTGAAATTCTTTTGAAATGAATCTAATAAATAGCTATTATATTGCTATAGACCTCCTTGCAGAAGAGTTAGAATTCAAGGTGAATGAGTTAGCTATGAAATGTCATTATTTTCAATGGAAATGGGATAGATACAGAATTTCTTTCATTTCAGTCTGAATTCCAGAGCTGTTCATCCATAAAGAGCTCTGGGTATTTATCAGATTAATTTAAATAAATACAGATAAGATAGAAGCTTCCTTTTGTTTTATTTCTGTTTGATTAGTGGATATTTGGCTGAAGCATATAAGACAAGTTCACCAAATGTAAACTATCATACGTGATCTCATTAGAGACAAAACTGGAGAAGTTATGTAAGGTGTATGAAAGGTGAGAGGAAAAATGTAGAGTTGTGCTATTCCATGTTGTATACACGGATGAATTTTATTTATTGCTCTTATTTAGTGAATGAAAGGGTATGGAAGCTAAGCGAGTTCCCAGAAGTATCTTATGAGACTTCCCAACAAAAAAATAAAAACAAAAATTAAGAATATTAAATGTTCTTACATTAAAAAGCTGTATTTAAGCAGAGGCAACAAGCTGCCGTTTGAAGAATAGCAGCTGTAGTTTGTTTATTTGGGGGAAATGGAGCAAATGCCTTCATGGACTTTAGAGAAGTGCCAAAAATATGAACAGTCTACCATAGTACTATTTGAAACAAATAATGATTCAACACTCTGCAAATATAAAAGTCACCTTCCAGTGAGTTAAAGAAACACGGAGAGGTAAAAAGTAGGCCTTTGTGAATGACAGTTTTTTCTTTACTTCACCACAGTCCAGCAGAACAACACATTTTTCCTGTTTTCCTAGTATGTAAACTGGAAAACTTATCACAGCATTCATGGAATTGTGCAGATGATCAGTAATCCAGAGAGAGCACATGTACTAACACAAACTATTTTCGAGTTATTGCAATAAATTGTGGAGTGAATTGCTGTCATTTGGGGTACCTAGGAGCACCGTGATGACCCACATACCCTTTCCCACTATTGGAACAATTAAGCTTAAATATCATAATTTAATGGAAGATCATCTGCCTAGTGAGAGTGGCACATTTTTCTGTATGGGTTGGAAATTCAGGTCACATCAAAAAAAACATTATTACTATATGAGCAGTAAAATACATATATCATTAAGATGCTGTTTCACATATTTTTACTGCAGTTAAGGTGCTACCTGAGTTTTAGTTAGTTTTGGTACTAATATCTGGGTTTTGTGCTAATTAAATATAAAATAGCAACACAGAACTGAGCCTAGGCTTGCTCCCTGTATGTCACTGAGCTCCCTGCTGTGTCTTTTAAGCTGTATTGGTCTTGGTGATGTTTATTGGTACCTGCAAAGCTAGAATGGATATTCTAGAATATCATCTTCCCTCTTGCTACAGAAACTGAAGGAATGGGTTAATTGCCTTTCTTTAAGGAAAGAAATGCACAGGCAAGAAGAGATGTCAAATAACAGTTTTAATGTTTGATTTCCAATATGTACAATTCCTGTAGGTATAAACCTGAAAAGAGATTAGTTATCACAGTTTAGGGCTTATGTACTCATAAACTGCTGCTAAGGTATCTCAAAATTCCCAGAATGATTCAGACTTTGTCTCTACATCACTGACTTTCAATCTGAAAAAGCTTATTCAATTCCCAGTTTTTAAGGCCATAATTTTTAGATTTCAATGTACATTCACATAAGGAATCATGACTATCTGAAATTTCACAGAAATATGGAGAATTGTGCCTTTAGGAACCTCTAACCTAAGACAGATGAAATTATTTGTCTCTGCAGAGACTCACTGTGTACGTAATACATGTAGCAACGATCCATAAGAGCATAGGAAGCAAACAGTACAGATCTCATGGGCTCTGAGCAGCTGCTGACCAATGCAGATTGCACCCAGGCGTCGGAGTAGATGTGCATTTTTCGTGCTTTTTATGCAGAATGCTGAGTGTTGCCTGAAGGTGTGGTGGTGTTGTTAGCTGATTTGAGTTGATCTAAGCTGATGATGCTTCAGAATAGAGTGATGCCAGATGCACATCCTTGTACTTTCCTGTGTTCCAGTCCCATCAGTGGGGGCCAGAGAGAAGATCTCTGTGGAAACCACTGCTTCTTTCTTTTCCCTTTTTCCAATCAGTGTGTTTAGCTGAGTTTGTTCTATGATTTGGCACTCCCTGTAACCCAAGTTCTGGCACCATGGCAAGGGAGGGGATGTGTGGTGAGCTTGGAGACCTTAATTAACAATGAAACAACATCCTGAGATGTTCTGTGTTATAATTTCTATGCATAAGTTATCTTAGTTTATAACAAAAAGGCCCAAACGGCCTAGATTTTTTGTTCTATAAAAGTTTTAATCCTTTTTCCTCACAATAGCAAAGGGTCTAGCCAGACCTGTTTTGGGGATTCTCTAGAGTGAGATGTAATCATAGCCCAGATGCCTTCTGACATTCAGGAATCAATACCCAAAAAATAACAATTGATCTCCCTCCTCTTCCTTGGAGGAGACCAGGAGTGCCTGAAAGCTCTTCCTGTGGTTCTCCTATGTGAAGGAGCAAGAATCTGCCACTACTGTTTCTAGTCGCATATGGGAGAAGGGATTGGGGCCAGTGCCATGTTTTCTCCTAAGCATATGGTCTGGCACAGAGTAGGAGGGTGTGACAGAAAACGCTTCTAGTCCTGTGAAGGCAGCATCTGAGCAAGCTCCATTTGGGAATTGCTGTCTGGCCACGATTTCACATTTAGCACCTGTTCTGTTTAAGCCATTTAAGGCAGTCCTCACACGGCAGCCAGTTGTGTATTTGTACCACTGTATCAACAGTAGTCTCCTGATCTTGTGATCCCCCACATACACAAACAGCACTTCCAACACAGAGCAGGGACAGGCAGCACCGTAGGAATGAGCTGGTGGGAGAAGAGGGTGGCAGGGAAAGGAAGAGCAGTCCCTAGGCCAGTAATGTCAATAGAAATACCAGCCAGGTTGTAATTTAAGAGATTAGTTTGATGTTACAGAGAGATGAAGCTATGGGCAACTGCCGTGAACAGGTCTGTCACATTTCTGTCCTTGCCATGTGCTTCTGCCATGTCTTTTCTAGCAGCAGTGGAGAGCTTAGACCTATGGAGAGATGACTGGGACTAGAACCAGTCACCAGGTTTTTGTTTTCTGGTTGATTACTAACTAGACTTGGTTTATCACCCCATTGGATCATCATCAAATGCATACTGGAGCCATTGCAAAATAAGATGTGGGTGTGGGTGCTCATCACAAGAAGTGCAGATGAAATGTGGGGTGAGAGGGAGGGATCTCCCTCCATCCTTTTAATGCTACTAGGTTGATGAAAGCTCTTATTTGTCACTCCACCTTAAGGGTTTCCTTTCAATTCTTCATTAGATTTATATGCAACACAATGCTGAAAAACTCATGCATCTCCTTAAAGAAAATAAGTTGTCAAATATTTTTTATGCTTGCCTTATATGCCAGTTTATTATTCTAGTTTTAATAATGGTTAAATAACTCCCAATTCACAAGTTCCCTTTTAAAAAACAGAAAATTAGTTATATATCATTTTCTACTTTTACATTTGGGCTGTTCATACTGTTTCATGAAGAAACTGAGATTTTGCTTTAATTTTCAAGTAACATTATAAAAGACACCTCACTGTACAACACTGATGGATCCTTGTATATACAATGGACTGAAATGGTTTAGAGACTTAAATATGTTTATGAACTGGAAACGGTGAAGAAATAGGTAAGAAAATGAGCTATTTAAATAGTGAAAAAAAAAAATAAAAATTAAAAGTGTTGTTTTGAATAGTGGGCTGCCAGGCAGGGATATGTAGGAAAGCTGACAGAGATGGCAAAAGCTCTATTTAAGAAGGCTCCTGCATGAATAATGGTGACAAAATGGAAGACAACAGAGAAGATGGTATTAGACAGAAGGAGTGGTGAAATATGAAGCACAGACAAAGTCTGGAAGGTACCTTGCAGTAAATGTGTCAGAGTATTATGAGAGGTCAGCTTTAATCTGCACTCTGAAGTTAATGCCATTTTTAATTTTTTTGTGTTTCATCGTATTCATGAAAAAATAGCATAGTTGTGAATACAAGCCAAGAGCGCAGAAAGCTCTGAGAAAAGCTGCTTCAGCCCATTTCAGAATTGTGTTAACAATCCTCCTCTTGTGTTTTTGAGGTGTTTTAGGGAGGAAATCAGAACTGCAACAGCAGGTTTGGGTAATCAGCACTGACAGTAAAACTGAGGGAGGGCATTTCTAAAGGAGCTGAAGATGAAAGCTATGATTAAATTCACAACAAAAGTTATAATTTAGGAAGAAGTCCTCTCCATCTTCTGAATTATGAGTATTTCAGTTAATTAAATGTTATTTCCCCATAGCTGTGCTTTAAATAACTGGGTTGCTTTTTGCATGGATATTAGCAGGAACTAGAACACAATGAGAAAAGTTTGTGCACATGAGAAAATATCACTTTTGATGAAACTTAAGCATAAAATATAATTTCTTGTCAAAGTACACAATGCACAGTCCTGAGTCACTACAATAACAGACTCTTCAGAGATGGTGAAGCAGGAAATGGGGATTTTCTGTACGAATGACCTAGACTATGTTGGTGTTATATACTTCTCCCTTATTATTATCATCATATTTTCCTTTTATACATAAAGCCGTGGTTTCATCCTGTTTTTTACTAGGGAAAAAAAAAATATTTCAAGGTTTCATTGAGCTATACATTGTCTTCAAAAGCTTTTTTTTTATGGCTGGTATGTTGTTACAGCCTTTTAAATCACAGTAATATCACATTACATTAACTACAGAGAGCTTCCCAAATATTTTAGTTAACAGAGTGTTCTATGTTATCTCCTAAATAAACATGAGGTTTTCTGTTACCAGAATGTTCAACAGTAGCACAGTTCTGAGATAAGAGTAAGCACATGAGGAGAACTGTAATTACAGCAATTATGGAAAAGTAATTTACTGGTTGTATAAACTGAACAGCTTTGAAAGAGAGTGGATCAACCATAAAAAGAAGTTCAATATTGAAAATAAATATTTTGGGATCTGTGAAATGGTTGTTATGTGGATAAGCAAACTGTAAACATTTTGCCTAAAGTACATGTATTTTCATTTTGGAGGCCCTTATAAGTTTGTGATTTTATAAAAGACTTAAAGAAGTCAGAATTACACAGAGATATGCAGATCCGTCATTTCCCATCTGGTGTATTCCCAGGGCTTACTAAAGAAACAAATAAATACAACTGAATTTACATGTCTTTGGGGAAAAAGAACAAAACCCCAACTTTTAGACTTTCAAACAGGTAAAACAGTCATTTATTTAAAAGCAAATTCATAGATTAATGCCAAAGCAGGCAATAAAGAAAAATCTATTGAGAAATTTAATCCAAATAGGTCTCCCAGAATTTAGATTCAGCCTTACATTATATTTAGATGGTTCAGAAGTCAAATCTACATTTAAACAGTTATGTTATAGCCCAGGAATATTCAAGCTTAATTTTTCAACACTCAGTCAAGAGAGGGGTCAACACCCCGGGTTTGTCATCTATTTCTGAAGACTCCACAAAATGAGGTTAAGGAAAGCCAGTCCATGTATTCCATATGAAATTTCTGGAGAGGTTTGGACCTACACCACACAGAGTAGACAGATGTTAAAGAGTATATGAGTAGAAGGATGAAATCAATGTTCTAGTCAGGATTTTTATCAAATCAGGCCCATTTTTGCAGTAACTATCTTTAAAGCTAGGGCCACGCTGTGGATAGCTATGCTTGCAGCACACTCCAGTATAATGCCCTCCTGACCAGAGTGCACTGTACATTTCTGTGCCTCCATCCTTACTATGAAAAGCAGAAAGTACAAAGGAGAGTTTTACACCTCAACTTCATCCCAGATGGAGATGGGACACAGCCTGGATGCATGCTTGGGTCCTGAGGGACACTTCAGTATCTCAGGTTTAAACAAAGCTCAGACAGTTTACTTTCAGTGAGAATGGCATGATCTTACTTACCCATCAAGTCAGAGCGGCTCAAATCCTAATGTAATTGTTTGGAAAATTACAGTAAATGTTGATCTGGTGCCTGAAGATGGACGGTCTGATTATCAGTTGCTTATTACCTGCACACTGAGATTTTAGATTCTCATTTCTCTCTGATTAATAGCATCCATTATGAGCACTGGCCGTATTCCACAGTCAAACCAAACCACCTGGCAATTGTATGTTCCATTGCTTTGTAGTAAGTCACAGCATTTAATTGCATTATCACAATACTAAGCCATTACAAACATGTCAGAAGCAAATAACAAGGCCTGAATAACTATTTACAATCATTCAAGCTTTGAGGACTGTTAAGAAACTGTCACTTATGCTTTGCAGAGAGAAAATTAAGATTCCTGTCTATGAGCTAAACACTACTGAAAACTAAAGGGCTGGGCCAAAACCATTACAGAAAATAAACTGCTTTAAAAACAACCCTGCTGCTGTAAATGCTTCTTTTTATATGAAGCATTTGACTTAAATGGATTGCAGTTACTCTTGACTGTATGAAGGAATGTACCCTGAAATGTTTTAAAAAGCTCTTGTATTCCACCTTTAAAGCTTTGGTGTATTAACTTGGCAGAAAATGGCTTATAAGAAAACCTCACTTACATGAATGACAAAGCTGAAGAGGTCTGTATGCTAGGGGAAGAATACATCACTTTGTCAGAGGGAAAGAACAGAGGTACCAGTGAAGGCTCATAAAACAAAGAAAGAGTTTGCAAAATACCATAACCTGTGGTCTTTTATTTTGTAGCATGTCCAGAATTGTTCACCCCTGTTTATAATCGATGTTTTTTAAATCAGTGAAGCTGAGCAATAGGGAAAGAAGTTAAAAGGATACCTATTTGTACCTTGCTAACAATTGTCGTTCAACACATCTGATTTCTTAATTGCGTCTTTCTGAAGTAGTCCTGAAGAAATGATTAGGTGTGGAAATAGCAGGGCTCTGCAGAAATGTAGCAGATATTTCTATATAATGATACAAGATCTTATTTAATGAAAGGAGCTATATAATGTTGCTGGCTTTGACGATCTAACTTTGCCTAGAATTAAGTTCTATGCTGTGGAAGGTGTAAATGAGGTTTGAAAATGTGTAGGATGGCTCAAAGCATTTATGATTGCTCCAGAATGGAAATTCTTGTATTGTCTTAAACATATACTTGTCTTCTTTAAATTATTTACTTTAAAGTAGTTTCATTCAGGTAAAAACTACTCTTCTTCAAAAAGAGTCTTCTAATTAAACAAAACATAACAATTAATTAATTAATTAAATTATTTGACAGGAAGATAAGACCAACTCTATAGCAGAAATTACCTTATGCTTACTTTCTTTTCACACGAGAAAGACTACCAAATGGAGCTTCCCTTTTCTCCTTGTGGCACAGACAACCAATAATGCATCAACCAAGAATCCCAGTGGAGGAAGTATCTTTTTACCATTGTGTATCTCTATTGTCTTTGTCTGCAATATGGTCCTAAGAGAGTGAACTAGGCAAAATGGGTCAAGTTCATAAAAAGCAGCCTTGCCTTAAGCTTGAAACACATTCAAAGATTGGATCCCTGTTTGCTCATAGTAATAATCCTTGCTTTCTTTATGCATCTTAAAATGAGCAATGCCCTTGTCTGGCACATGGGAAAAGACAAGATGTGTGCTAAATGATCAGGTCTATGTCTATGCTGTGGGGAAGGTGAATATACCCATGTCCCACAGCTGAGGTCCTCCAAGGAGCCTGGGAGGAAGGTCAGAGCACACAGCTCTGAGACTGAGGAGTGGACAGTGCCAGAAGCTGAGGTTGTATCCCATCACAGTATTAGCAACTAAGTCACACACCTGGAAATGGAAAGCATTTTCCAGTCCAATAATATAGCGTCAGATGTGAAAATGTCAAAATGCGGGTGAGATCGAGACTTGTAGAGAATGTGTGGATGGACCTAAGAAATACAAAGTCCATCTGCATACTGAAAACTGGAGAAGAATAAGTAGCATGGGGAGGATGACACCCAGGTGATGCAGTAAAGAGGCAAATTAGAGGCAGAATAGTATTCTAAATTATTTAGACAGTAAACACATCGGGGAAAAGTTTGTGCCCTCTAATGGATTTATGAATTATCTGCTCTATCATTGAATTATCTGCTTGTGGGAAAAAATCCTTACAAAAAATACATAATAGTAACATCACCTTTGACATATCAACAACTAACTAAAATCCTTTCTTGCTAAAGTGTCAAGGTAGCAAATTTGAATATAGGAAACTCACAGTGGGAGAAAAAAAAAGATTTTTCATGCATTTCAGAATTGGGCAAGTTCATAAGAGTCACAAGCAGTTTTCTCAAGGGCTTTTATCTCTCTAATGGAATTTTACTGAAGATTGATTACACTACCTTAATAATTAGACGGTCTTAATAAGCAGTTTACCTTTGATAAATAGTATTGTTAGAAACTACCATACTCTTGTTGTAAGCTAATAAGGTTGAAGTGTCAAGCTTTAGAATGCATTTTAATCTTGGTGTTACACAGTAATTAAAGGTAATTAATAATCCAGAAATAAGTCACCAACAAAAAACTCCAATACCTTTTTCTTTAAGAAATTCTTTACAGAGTGTAGGTGAGATATTCATATGACAGAAAAGTTCATAAAAGGGAAAAGACAGCTTCCCTCATTTTGAATCAGAGGGGAGGGAAAAACTGAACAATAGGACCAGAAACCATGAGCATGGGCTAAACACAGAAAGCTCTCTGGAGGAGCAGGGTCTGAAGTGAGATCCAGAGTTAGAAGGACTATGAGCTGAACTGGCAAACTCACACATCTCATGGCTATGGTTTTATGAACTACCTCCACATCTACAGTGTAGCTGAGCTGCTGACTCCAGGGCTAGTTGAAGCCCATTCCTGATGTGCAGACTGTGTTACATATTCTCAGCTTCTTCCTAGGGTGATATATCTGCCTTTCTAAGAAGGACTGTAGAGCATCTTTTCTGCCCAGTGTTGGTCATGTAAGATCACTGCAAAAGTAAGTTGCTGCTCTGTCCTCTGGTATCACCCACATATTTACTAAGTATGTATTTTAGGGGATATGTAAATTCTTTCACAAGAACTTTCTCAGTTATCCCAAAGACAGCCCTACATACACTCCCTCAGCACATAATTTGGAGAGGAGGTGTATTTGTCCTTCATCCTGCTCTTAGGCTTCCTTGTTTTTCTTCTTCCCCATGAGTGTATGCATAGAGGCATTACTGCAGCAGTTGCAGCTTTGTAAAAAATACAAATGGGGATTGGATTTGGGGAGGGTGGATAAAATTAGAAGCCTGGAACTGGGTTCTTAAGAGTATTCCCCTTCCTTAATCAACTTTGAACTGCATTGCCTACAAGTGACAATGCATTTTCAGACATTCTACCACTTGAAGAGCCTAATCTAGGTATCAGATGCTTTTGAACAGGTAGAAGAAAATATTCATTATCCTGTAGCAGTGAAAAATAAAAGTAGTCCCTCTCCTAACAAGAACACCAGGATTCTTGTACAGTTCATAAAGCAGGTAGTCATCTTTTGCAGTATTGTACTATGTCTTAAATATTAAGCAAGTGAAAAAAGAATCCATCACAGGGTAATTAAATATGTTAATTCCCCTCGCTGTCCCAAAGGGATTGATCATGACTCTTAAGTGGGCAAATTTCATTTACTTTATTTAAAAGCAGATGCAGTATAATCAATGTTAAATTTCCTGATTAACCATAAAAGCACTGTTTGAATAAGTGATCCCTGGCATTTTAATAGGTTTTTATATAACTACAGTAACTACAGAGTGTAAGCAGGGTTTATTAATACTATAGTACTGGAAGCATCGTGTGATATGGGGAGAATTGGTTCCTGTTTTGTGTAAATGTTAATATCCTGTGTAGATGACCTTGCACCTCCTTTCACATATATTTTAGCTCAAGGCAGCAAGTGAAATTTAAAGCCTAACTACAAATGAAAGTGTGGCAGAAAAAAAGTAATTTTTATTTGTGAGGAATCAAAGTAGAATTTTCTTGCATTAAGAATATGGATACATAATTACACATCTTAAAAGCTAAACTGTGCAACAAAGGTAAGGTAGGAAACATAAAAAGAAGGAGACAGCATTATAGTTGCACTAAATATGTGCATAGTGTAACCTAGGCAAAGACTTCCCTAAATCTTTGGAATTTATGGGCAACCAAAACAACTCACTTTGCAGATGGAGGGTCACATAAAAGCAGTTTCAATAACATTTTATTTTAAAAGCTTGCTAAATTCTTTTCTTTAATGCCGTTGCTGTGATATACTCTGTGTGGCATGACTGAAATATAATAGTGCATGTTGCTGTAAAAGTTGTTTTGCCACTTGTTTGGGATGACCTGCATAACTCACAAGTGGCGTGCTGGCCATAAAACCAATGTATATCATAAAGCACAGGCTGTGCATACCACTTAATAAGGCAGATGTCAATGTAACTTAACAATAGCGACAAACTTTGCCAACATAAAATCTGTAAACTTTCATTTAACAGTACAAAGCCAGCTGGAAAACTGGTTGAGAGCAAATGCCTAACCGTCTGGCCCTTGCACAGAATGGAAGATTTAGGTAGACTATCTTAAAAAACATTTTATCTGCACTTGCTTCTCTTAGAAACCTAATGTCAATGCAGATTACTTATTTTAAAGTAAAGATTTCATGTTAGTAGTCTTGCTTCCAATCTCATGGCAAAACTAATCCCAGGAAGATCAGGGATTAGAAGTGCTGATCTAAAACTAGAATTGTAGAAATACTGAGGAGCAAGGATCTTTGATCTTCCATCCTTGACATAGAAGGAGTGGCAAGAAGAAAACTCACCTTCCTCAGAAAGTGGTGGGGCAGAACACATGTAACCTCATCTTGCCCATCACAGCACTCCACAGCCTCGTTTATCACTATGCACAGTTGGGTGGAAAATTCATACAACCTGAACATCTTTTTCCTTCTTTTTTTTTTTTTTTATACTCAAGGTGTATTAGTGTGACACAACTGAGATCTGTGGAAAGATGCAAGCTTCCATGAAACTGCACCAGTATCGATTCTGATAATGTCACTCACATTAAATGTGGGAGACCACTGAAGTAAGAAACTCTTAATAACATGGTAATTTTGTCCTTTTTCCTTGTTGATGAAAAGTGACATGAAGTTTCAGGATGATCCCATATGGAGTGATGGAATTTTTGAAATCGTTCAGATTTACACATGATGAGGAATTAGTTTTCTATTTCTAGTAATCTGTCCTTGAATTTTTCTGAGAGGAAGCGATTAGTGAGGGTACAGTTCTCACAGTGAGGGATTTCCTTGCCAGTAGCATGATGATCATGATGATGAATGCCCTTATAAGTGGATGCATCTTTAATTAAAAATAAATACATGAAGGAAATAACTTTTTCTGGAGCACTTAAAATGGCTTGTTTCAATGTTTGTGCGTTTATACTGTGAAGCATATTTTAGGTAGCATGTGCTGTCACTTGTTATGCAGAACATACTTAATGAGACTAACAATCAGAGAAATGTAGAAGAGTCAATGTATTGTCAAGGTTATCAAGAAAAGTTAGGGAGAGGAAACATGACTAGATTAATTGTGCATCCATTAGCACACTGCAGTTCCAAAGACACTACGCCTTTTATCGTGTATAAATATCGGTAAGAGAGCGTATATCATTACTAAAGGGAAAACAGAGACAGCTAATTTGGAAACCTGGAGAGCAACAGTGACCTAAACTACAGCTAGGGTCTTGTTCTGGTATTCCAGCCTTCTTGATTTAAGTCTCTGCTTACGTTAGTGATCTTTGCTGTCATGCTAGTTCCATCTTAGTTACTTACACTGTAAAGTTTCAAGGCCACCATGTAATTTAAATAGAATGTGCCCAACCATGCCACAAAATCATTTTTGGCTTCTTCTGCTAATATACTATAACTAATGTTTACGTACTGGTAGTCAGAATCATGTTTTTCAAAAAAATTCAAACAGTAAGGAACTGACAAAGTCAATCTTCTAGTTTTATGATTTTGTGCAAGCCTGTATTGTAGCTTTGCTCTGTGACATATCTTCTGTTCAGTGGGATGTCACAAGAAGGGGGTTAATATAAAATGTAAATGTCTTATGAGAAGTAAAGGATTGCCTTATTTCCTAAGTGTAGCTGATTCAGAAACAATAGTAAGATGATGCACTGCATGCCTTAGTCTTAGGCACAGACCAATAATGCAAATACTTTTCATAAATCAGATTCTGGGATGCCTCCTCTTCCCCATTTCCAACTTGATATCATTCCTTTTGAGTTTATGTACTGTGGTGGGTTAAACTTGGCCAGAAGCCAGACCCCCACACAGCCACTTGCTCAGTCATCCTCAGCAGGATGGAGGAGAAAATAGAATAAGAAAGCCATTGAGTCGAGGTAGCAGACAGGGAGATCACTTACCAATTACCATTGTGGGCAAGAGAAATTCAGCTTGTGGAAAATTAATTTCATTTATGACAATTAAAATTTATTTGAATAGTGGGAGACAAAGACAACATTGACACAAGAAATTTCTTTTCCCCTTTCCCTCATTCAGCTTCTCTCCAGACTCTGAACTCCTGTATTCTTCACTGAGCAGTGCAGGGGGAGTGAGAAGGGAGTATGGGCTGTACAAAATGGTGTATCTCTGCTCCTGCTACCCTCTCATGTGTTTCCCCTGCTTCGATGTGGGCTCTCCATGTGCTTTGGGGGTATCTCTGCTTCAGTGCCCAGAGCACCTTCTCCCCAACCTCCTTCTCTCTCCTAGGTGTATACAGGCTATTTCTTACTCTGGTTTTCCCTTCTTTTCTGCTTGCCTGGCATTTTTACCCTTTCTTAAATACAGGAAGTGCCAAGGTGCCACCATTGTGGCTGAAGTGTTCAGCTGTGCCCTGAGGTGATGACTGTGTCTCGAATGGGGCAGCCCCTGGCCACTTCATACAGAAACCACCCCTGTTTCCCACCCCCATCACCACCTTGACACCTACATCCAATATAGTTACAAGGCTGTTAAGTCTGGTTTAGCTTGTAGTCTTTCTAAACATTCTGTATAATCAATGGAGACAGATGGTCATCTCTGAGGGGTAATTCAAGTGTTGGGGAATCACCCACTGGAGGTGTCCACATCTCTCCTGTTTTTCTATAATTCTATAATATTTTGCATTAAATCAAAGAAAGTAGATCTCCAGAGCAGAACACTCATGACCTTCTGAGATCTATTTATCCCTTGTACATACTTCGATGAAACTAAAAAAAAATTATAGACATTGAAATCCATGACACAAATATACCACTGAGCTACCTTAATCAAACATAATTATATCTTTTTATTTGCTTTAAATTTGCCTACAGGTGCAATAAAAGAAAAGCATGAATGCAGTGGAGGACATTTATAATAATAGCTGTGATGGCAAGTGGGCTGTAAAAAACATATAATAGTTTTCAAAGCACTGAACCAGATTAGCATGGATTAACACATTTGTTTGAAAACCCATGGCAGTAAGCATTATAAGTGCTTGGCACATTTTCCCTTATTACATTACTTATTTTTTCAGCAGTACAAAATATGTATTGCATGAAAATAAAAACATTTTTTTTGCATGTTTCAAATTCCCACTAAAGGAAAGCGGTAAACAAGATGAAGAGGTGCAATACTGTGAAAATACAGTAGTGACAGGTCCATGGTTTACAGTCCAAGTGCCTTTTAACCATTACACAGTATTGTGGTCGAATATAAAAGAGTTTCCATTCACTTTTGTTCTTATTATCTGAAAGAGAAACAATTCAATATAAAAACCACAAAAGACATTTTTCAAGTTCAGGTGGCAGTTTTTGGAATGTATGTTATTCATACCACCTGACTTTTTCTGCCTTTTTTCATCATATACTTTTTCCAAAGGATCATCTCTTGCTGTTCAGAGGATGTGAGCTACTCCAGGAAAGGAGATTCTGGGAGCTAATATGACCACTGACAGCTGTAGCAGCCCTGCTTCATTTGTTTTAGCAGCTGAGAAATGTTTAATGCAAAACTCAGGAGGTAATTTAGAGAAAAGAAACTCTGAGTAGGTGTGCTAAATGTATTAGTCTTGCAATAGCTGCAACCAACTCACAGATTTTGATGCACAAGAGCTGTTCTGAGAGGATTTAACCAGCTAAATTCAAATTATGCATTCATGAGAGGGCAGCAGTTTTCATTCAGTAAAGTTATGTCTGGGCTAATCCCATCCAAAAGCATGACTTGATCCTGAATGAATGTTGGTATCTAACATCCAGACCCAAACTGATCTGTTGGTCCCTTTTTAGGTGCTCCCTGTGCAAAGTGCCAGAACACTGGTTCAAGTTTGTAATTTAAAAAATACTCAGCACATGTGTTTTTGTGGTTTATGAAGATTTTGTTCTTATGTTCACCAGGGTCTTTGTTTCTGTCAGCTCTGGAAACTCGCTGAAAATTTTCATTTATCTGTAGGTGACAATTTTCTGATCATCCTGCCCCAAAGTCATGTAAACCAGTATTTTTACAGGCTGCCACACTGTGTCCTTATCTCCCAAGTATTTATTTTGGTTTCTTCAGTATTTTACAACAGAAATAAAAAGCATGCACAAATTCATCTCACCTTACAAGAAACTAAGATATTGTATGTTATCAAAAAAAAAACCAACAAACCCAGGATCAATTAATACAACAAAATTCGTGGCTATTAAGTAAAAAATACCACCACTTACAGATCAGGAAGTTCCAGAGTCAGATATCACTTGATGCAGGATTATTATCCAGAAAATATGACAATACTTAGAAATATGATGTATTTATATCACTATGGGCTTGTCCTATCCATGCACACTTCCTTGTTGGCTACTCAAGGTCAGAGACAGGATGCTAGCTTATTGTCTGACCTGGTTTGAACATCCTCATGTTCACCAAATTTGAAGGCAATGTATCATGTCAGAACACATGCCTGGCAGTCAGGTGATCCTAAATTATAAACCTTCATTTACCGCTGGGCCCATATGTTGCTGTCGAAAGACTTTGCCTCTGTTTCTCTAGCTATGAAATACATAATGTAATATTGAAGATTAAATGACTGGTCTTTCAAGTTCTAGAGTGATGGACAGAAAAGCTCGTAAAAGACTTGAGTTATAATTTCTCAAAAATACTAAACCACTTCCTGAGGGATTATCTTGAGCATTGTCCATTGTGTACATTAGATGAAACAGGCCTCCTTTGGGAAAAATAACATGTGGGCATGGCATTAAAAGCAGTCATATCACATGTGCACAAGGGTAACCAGAAGATTTAAAGTTTTATGTGTAACTTAAATTACAAAATTTCCCTATTTTCAAGTTCTTGCCTTTTCAGATTTAATACTTTATAATGCAGTTCTACATAAGCAGAACATAAACACACAGAACCCTGCCTTTGCAGAGAGGTTTTAGAATCAAGGCACATAAATGTGAATATTCTGCAGGGAGAAGAACCTTTTATTTTTCAGGCATGGTAGTGCAGTTCAGTATATCACAACTTGAGTTAATGCTATACTTTCCTTTATCCTTTTCTGACGTTTGTATGAAAGCTACAAATGTATCTTCTATCCTGCAGATGCTTGATACTACTTCTAGAATAAGTAAGGAAAAGTAAAATTAAATGATGGTATAAGCAAAACTTACACCAGGCTGTTTTCTCTAGTGCTACCAATAGATGACATACAGTAAAATGGGAGGAAGGAGTGCTAATCACAAAGGGGAAGCACTGAGAAATAATAGACAAAATGTGAGTAGAAGTGCTCAGAAAGAGAGAGGCAAAAGGATTTTGTTGCTTGGGGCTTCACTACTTTTTGATGCAGCTTGAGAGGGGCTGGATCCTTCACATGCTACCACTTGCCAAAGTCCACTAGAAACCTGAGCAGTAAACATAAGTATTCTTCTATGCAAGGTCACAAAGTTGGCCGTGATGGTTTAAACTAAGCAAATGGTATGTTTGATCAGACTGCTCCTTTCTTGGAACAGAGTCTCTCCATCTCATTTGTCTTCATTGCTTTGGAAAGTTGTAAATTCCACGTTCCAGTACTTCCCGATGCTGCATACCACTTTTGTATTGCTAGCAGTTCTCTATTTAATATCCTTTCCAGAATGGGCATTTTGTCCTTTTTTTTTTTTTTTTCTGTTTTTCATTTCCACTTTGCTTGCAGACGTTCTACAACTATCTCCACTTGCTTATTTTACATCTATAAACCAAATAAAATTATTTTTTAATACATTCCTGGAAGGAACCACTGAATTGTGGAACCACTCTCCTGCAATCACTGGCTATGTTTATAGCTCATATTTCTTTTCAGAGTCACAGAAATTAAGAGCATTGCCCAAGCTAAGTTCTTGGAAGCTTTTTGGTGGAAAATTCCTCCTGCCCTTCCTCTAGCTGCAAAAAACTCATGTGTTCTAGGTGACAAATTTGGAAAAGGTTTCTAGTATGTAACTGCTTAAAGACAGTCATTGAGATAGACTGTATCTTAATTGAGGTGGATCCAAAGAACACTTCCTTCAGTTCCAAACACCTGTAAAATAGCTTCACATATTAAAATGTGTGTTTGTGACGGTGAATTACTCCACTTCACACTGGAAGCAAAGTTTTCCTTGGGGGGGAGGGACACCTAATGCTTCTAAGTGTTCTAAAAGCAAACAGTGTTTCATAACTTAGAAAAGTGGCCAGTATGCCAACCAGTACTTTCCTCAAACCAGACTGTAGACATGACTGTGCACATTATTTGGTAGTGCCAGTAGTCATAAATGTTTTTGAGTTACTGGAAAAAGCAGGAGTACTGGCACCATCTAAAGCATATATTGAGAAAGCCTTTGAAAACGAAATCAAAGCACTGGTAACATTTCAGTGCTTCATGACTGTCCACTAATACTTGCTAGGGACCTCTGAAAAACATTGAGAATTTTTTTTAAAAGTACAGTCCAAAAGTAAATAAAGTGCTGTAATGTTTATAAAGTTCCTAGTAACCTTATAATACTGCAAACTGTAATAGGTATTTTTCCAGTAGGAATAAACTAAATCTAGCATTGAGGGTTGGACTAAAAGGAACAGAGCTGTTAGGGTAATATAACTCCAACACAGTATAGCTTTGGCAACACTTCTTTCCATCCCCGACTTCCTTCCCTTAGTTCTAATACGCATTTGTCCTTTTGCACACAAATTAATCCTTTTCATAGGTATACTGTTAGCACTTCTTGAACCCTTCCCAGTAGAGCTTTTATTTAACATTGAAATGCCCATTAAAGAGAAGCGGGTTCACAGATCCAGTGCTGCAAATTGTGACTGGTTTGTTAAACTGAACCTGAAGTTTTATTTTCCTTTAATATTCTCAAGATGCAGGAGTTTTAACTGTATTTATTTTCCTTATAGAGTCCTAGAATGTATAGGTCAAATGTGTTTGTAAAAAGAGCTATCCCTGAAGAAGTTTTGTGATTCCATTTAAAAATGTCATTTGCATTTATTGGATCCCTACTGAAATATTAATTAGTGTTGTGGGTTGACCCTGGCCAGCAGCTAAGCACCCATACAGTAGCTCATTCACTCCCCCCTCTGCAGCAGGATGGGGGAGAAAATTAGAAGAGCAAAAGTGAGAAAAATTTTGGATCAGGTTAAAGGCAGTGGAGGAAAGAGGGAAAAATTCCACAGTTGTTGCAACGGTAATATCTCACCGCCTCCTACAGGTAGACCGGTGCCAGCTGATCTCCAAGCGATGGCCACCTCAGAAGACAAAAGCACCCATTTTTACTGCTGAGCACCATGTTATTCAGGGGGATATGGGTTATCCCTTTGGTTGGTTCAGATCAGCTGTCCTGGCTGTGTCCCCTCCTAACTTCTTACTTATCCCCAGTTCACACACTTAAGGGCAGACTGAGTAATGGAGAAAGATTCAACATTGTGCAGGCACTGTTCAGCATTAGCAAAAACACCATTGCGCTAGCAACATGGTTTTTGTCTTAAATCCAAAATGCAGTATCATACAGGCTGCACCAAGAAAGTTAACCTCCATCCCAGCCAGACCTAGTACAATTAGCTGTTTAAATAATTATTAAATAAATATATTTATTACTATTTCTGGATGGTCCTTCAGTACTTTTACTCTTGCATTTCCTTTTTTTCTCCTTTTCAAAGATACTCTATTCTAAGACAAATTGGCACCAGACTAACTTACTAATTTGCTTAAGCAAATCAGTCGGTGTACCTGCAGACCAATCTAAAGCCTCAGTAAAGGAGAGGAAATCTGCACACCATAACATAAATTACATTTATATAGCCTGTTATATACCATTTCATGTCCATGCATTAATTACAGATGCAGAAGACATGTCTTTGAAAGATTTGGAAAATCATACAATGTTTTACAGAAATAAGACAGCAAAATAGTTGGAGTTTTGTTTGTGGTTTTGTTTTTTTTTTATCACATGTACTATTTACACATTCATATGGTTTGCATTAATCAAAAGGAAAAAGCTATACTGGAGCTCTCATTTAAAAATGCATCTTTTTAATGTCTTTGATGCTGTTTTGTAGTGGCTAATGGAAGTAAAAAGAGAGCCCAGAAGTAGAACAGGAAAAGAGCAAATGCTCAGACAAAGCCCAGCAACAGAAAGCCACATGAAGTTTTTTAAACTGAGTAATCTCATCCTGAATTAGTATAAGATTTTGCAAGTGAATTACTGGAGACAGAGTTCCATCACAAAGATTGTTTCTATTACTAATTGTGATCATTTGCCTCCTTTTAATTTTTTCTTCTAAATTGTGGCAATATTCTTAGGAATAGTAAAGTATTCAAGAGGATAACACTGAGTAGTAGAAAGGTTGAACCATTTAATGTACAATAAGATACCCTAATCACTTGCCAGCCTGAGCATTTGAATAGATTTTTCTTCATTTGAGAAGGCCCTAGAGAGCTAAGAAAACAAGCTAAGGCACTCATCCTCTGGGAACTCTTTTAGAAATCAGGATATCTAGCATAATTTGCCTGCCTCAGGGTTAGTGAAATCATCTAAATCCATCCTTCATAATGGTTTCAACAATACAGCAGTGATTGCCACTGCTTTGCAATTAGAGCAAACCTTCATCACATCCTTTTGCAATGGATCCTAGATCTCCCCATGGGAATGGAGATATTGCCACTGAGCCCATGAAGTGTTTATGCTTGGCTGTAGATGTGTGTTAACTATGACCTATTTACAGCATTCTCCCAGGAGTTCCTTGTGTCAGATTGGCAGATTGTCTTTCTCACCCATGTTCTGAATTATCTGCCCATTTTTTCATGAGTCTTAACCTGTTGGAAGTTATGCAGCATGAACAGAATAAATGCTGCACACACCACAAAGAGAGTTGGAAAAGTATCTCATCTTAAGTATATCAATAAAATATTGCAGATACGCAACATTTTCTTTTTGGTGGGAAATTTTTGAAGAAAACCTAAAGGTAAAAAAAAAAATAAAATAAAATGAAGGAAAAAAAAAAGATAAGGAAAATTTTCAGTGCACGCAAAAGTACCTCAGAACGACAGACAATAAGAAAATAAGACTTTTCCATGCAGAACTCCACAAATACTGTCAGGACTAATGGTGTCTAAAATTGCTTTGAATACATTGTAACTTTTAATTCACTTTTAAATCACAGTCACAATAAAAACTTCTTGGACCATGCAAACTATCCTAAAATGAACACTTTTTCCCTAGTATTTTCCCAGAGCAATTTTTGTCATCAGACAACCTGAAGGTATTATAAATTCTCATGTTCTCCTTGTTTTCAATGGCATTTTAAGGTTTATATAACACGACACTTTGATTCATGAGTAAAGAATAATATAAAGTATTTAGAACAGTCCTGGTCTTGTTAAGTGACCAGATTTTCAACAATACTCTGCCTGCAATTCTTACAGTCTCTTTAGAATTTGCTGAGTGATGGACAGCTGAATTGAAATGATAGCACTTTCAAAGGTGATGAGTTCATGTCGATTGGAGAGCTGGGCAAATTCTGGTGCCTGCTTAGCTACCAAGACATGCAGCCAGTACTTGCATCAGCAGCCTGATTTTCAGGAAAGATCAACATTTACAGCCTCTGTCAAGTCCATCTGACAGCTTCCAGACAGCATGCCACTTCCAGGCATCACAGCTGTGGCAGTGGATCAGGGGGGTCTTTCTCTTCTTAATGTCTGTAAGCGGCATATGTTTATCCACTCAAGTTTTTACTTTTTCCTCCCTCCTCTGAATCAAGAAATCATTTCTAACTTGCATTAATAGGTCTATATCTGGGATATAGTGCTTAATCAGCAGACAGATTCTGTTTCTCAGACCAGGTAACAAAGGAGGTATCCACCTGTTCTTAATCCAAACTCCAGTCTGATGAATTAGTATTGGTGCATTTTATTCTTCTCCTTACTAAGTACTAGTGCAGTGCAGTCATTGCATAACAGAGGAACAGGAGGAACAAAAGGATATGACCCTTGGAAATAAGTTATTTTTGAAGTGTGGCATGCTTTTACTGTAAAAACACTGGATACAATTTCTCCTCATTGGATAGTCACAGACGAATTAAAATCTGTACTAACTTGTTAAAAACAAAACCCAAACCCAACCAAACAAACAAAATAACCCCACATTATTTTCATGATCGCAGCTGCTTCTTTAAAGGAAGATGCCTCACATTGATAAAGACACACTATTGCTAAACTGTCTTGAAAATTCAGGAAGAAGACTCTGCATACAAGCCTAATTATACACCAAGCAGTGTCAATGACACCAGAGTAATCTTGAACAGAACACTCACAAAGAATGGAGGTGTTCTTCTGGGACCTTTGATGGTATTAATAAGGGTTTCATCAAATCAAGAGATCTTATTAAAGAGATGTGCTGTATATATCTTAATGACAGACTATTTAAGAGCTTATCAGGATCCCAAATGAGAATGGTAATTACCTTAATGGGATTCTTTCCAGGCATAGGACACTAGCTGTTGGAAGTAATGTCTTTGTCTCCTAATTTTTGACTTACTGTAATAAAATAAGAAATGCAATTCCTGTTACTATAAAAACAAAAATAATCACTCCTTTAAAGTTTAATCACTGTGGAGCTCCATTAAAATATCTGAACTAAACTACTATTTACCTTTTTAATTAAGTCTGGGTTGAGTTTAAATAGAATTTATTGGATGGGATATACTGCTAAATTGTTAGGGACCAAGGCTATTGCCTCTGTGCCTGCTGTTTAAATATTCTTGATTCTCTTAGAAGGACCTTCTGTTGCACTCAAAAAAATTCCACTTTTATCCCAGGAGTTTATTTTTTTTCCAGTCATGTATAATGCATTTAGTAAAATTTAGGTCATTTGAGGAAACAGCAACTAAATCTCTACTAGAAAGATACTATAAAGGTATTTACAGAAAAGGACCTGAGAAGAAAACAGGGAATATAACTGTCTTTCTGTGCAGATATCTGTGTGTAAACATCCTTTTGTAGCTATCATGCTTCTTGATTCATTGTGCAGCAGCTGTCTTGATCAAATTACTTATTTCATTGATAAGACCCAATCATTAGAAGTATGGAAAAAGCAAGAATAACAGCAAGCACCTTGCTTTTTTTTTTTTCAAGAAACTCCTAGAAGAGGAAAGCTGCATGACTAAACCACTGATACTAGACCTCTCTTGGCTGTAGGTGATAGGTCTGCTTCTTAAAAGAATAGTACTTGTCAAATGCCCTGAAGAAAGTAGCTTAAAAATTAAAAGAGGAGTAGTTGAGTTGGTCATCTTTTCCTTGTGGGTTTGACTGGGGCTATTCAGCTACTCATTAAGCAACCTTTAACTTAAAATAGAGGCAGAGTTAGCTCAGGCAGTAGCATCACTGCCAGAGAAAAGTGGGCCAAGTGGTATGGATTGGCTTGGATTTCCCCTGCTCAAGAGTAGCTGTATTCAGAGAAGATACATGTTGTATGCAGGACATTCTGTTAGCCCCTGGACTCCTTCTGATTCGCTGATCTTAGGATACAAACTGTGTGTGTGTCTCAATTCAAAGTGTCTGATAAAATCTGAGAACTGTTTACAAACATTGTGATATTTCTATGCCATGAAAAATAATTGCTTTGTGTGACCAGTGGCATATCAATTGGAGCATCTCTCTTATGAGTGAAGGCTAAGACACCTGAGTCTATTTAGCCTGGAAAAGACTGAAAGGAGATCTTATCAATGGTTATGAATATTTAAAGGTTTGGTATCAAGAGGATGGGGCCTGTCTATTTTCAGTGGTGCTCAGCATTAGGACAGGGGTTAATGGGAAAAAAACACAATACAGGAAGTTCCACCTGAACACAAGGAAAAACTTATTTTGTTTGAGGGTGACAGAGCACTGGAAGAGGCTGTCTAGGATAATTGTGGAGTCTCCTCTGGAAACTTTCAAAACCCGCCTGGACACAATACTGTGCAATCTGTTCTAAGCAAAACTGGTCAGGACTAGATGATCCCCAGAGAGGGGATCCAACCCATACCATTCTGTGTTTCTATGATCAGCTGGCATGTGGGGATGCTTTAGGGCACAAAGATTGATGGAGGAATTCTATATGGAGGAAATCAAACCTGATGCAGTTTTGTTTCAAAAGGTATTGAATTTCAGAAGGGACAGTAGAATCAATTGTCCTTCAAGTAGTGCTCCAGCAGTGTCTTAGGGACAACTTGTTGGCATAATGCAGATCATAGACAGGAAAGGGAACCACCAGCTAAGCAGTATAGGTGATCAAATAGTTCAGATATCATTGCTGTACACATTGTTCTTAACAAAAGACCTATTAAGCTCTTGGTAAATTATTGCTGCATGCAGCTACCTCAGGAATACCATGGCTGCTGCCGTACAGGAGAAAAGGAAGATAATGCTTTTTTAAAATCCCGTTCTCTAGTGTAATCCCTTCATCTGATTTATCATTTGTTGAAGTTATTACAGTCTATATGACATTAACGCAGCTTGAAAGAAAACCTTCGTAACACTATGAATGTGCTTGGGACAAATTAAGAAAATATAACAAATTCTCTTAAGACCATGTTTATGTAAAATATCTTAACATTTAACCTTTAATTCAGAAAAGTTACTGATTTTTCCATTCTTTCTCTTCGTTATTTTTGAAGGCCTGAAAATTAAGGGAATGGGCACTCCTAGGTGGAACTTTTCACTGTATACCTGTGCTTTGCACTAAATTATCTTCAGCAGCTAGTGACAGATGAGAAGACCAAAAAGAGTTAGAAATTATGTCTTGTATGGAAAACTTGTTTCCTTTACATAGCCATGCATAACAGTGCAGTGTCTGAGAGCGCCAAAAAAGCTGCTCTTAAAATACTTGTATTAAGTCTGTGTCAGTACTAATTCAAGAACGTGTAAGGTGAAGATGCAGCAGCATTTTAACTGACCTCAAAAATACCCTCATTTAGTTCAAACCAAACATTAGTAGTCAAGCAAATCATTATTTTTTTCCCATGCCCATGAAGCTATTGACCTGTGACATGGTTTTTATTAGAGTATCATTTACATTTCATCCTCAAAATATCATGTAGTCATTACTCATTAAAATCTGAAAGCAAAGATGATGATCAGAAGGAAGAGCTGCATGTGTTTCTGATCTAGGTATTGACTAGCTGAAGTGAACTGAGACCCATTCCTCCTAATCCCAATGCTGACTGATTCTGTGAGGTATCTCTGAATTTCAAAGAGGAAAAACACAATTCCTTTAAAATGTGTATTTGTCAGAGGAATATTCAAAGCTGCAAAGAAAAATCCTGCTTGCTCAAGGTCATATTACCTCTGTACTGGTGTCCCTGTGGGGCATATTCAGGCATACTTCTGACTGCAAGCTGTCACTCACCCCAAGAGGCAAAACCAGAGACAATAAAAGTATGTGTGGTCCCCAGTTTCTTCAGCTGCCTCTTTTACACTGCTAGAGCTCTGCTTCGCTTTTCACTTGGCCCTTTTCTCAGGATATTTTATGGATCCTGTACTTTTTTTATCAGCTTCTTATTTGACTTCACCAACTCTACTGTTTTGCAGTGTGATGTGGTGTTTATTTTCTGGAGTCACTGTGCATTTATTCCAAAGTAATGCAGAAAACAAATTGGTGTGGCCAATTTCCCTTCACTGTCTTCTCAGTTAAGGCAAGTATATATTGATAATGATGGAAAAACTGGCTGCTACCTGAGTTGTGAGGTCAGTCAATTGGTTGGTTTGTGCATTTGTTTTTCCAATGCATCTGTCCACTGATGTATTCACAGCTCTGCTCAAGCCTTTTACAGTCAGCAGTGCAGGCAAGATTACAGGATGGATTTTTGCATTCAGATAACCTATTGAGCTAAATACCTATTACTTATCTTCAGGCTAACACTATTTCAGAAGTGCCAACTTGTTTATCCTAAAGGCTATATTGGAAGTTTTGTGCTCCCTTGTTTACTGCATGCTCACTGACAGAATGAGTATTTATACCTGTTAAACTGGTACTCCTCACTTCGTCCTATAAACCTCATGCACCCTTTCATGATCTTTACACATCACACCTATTTACAGCCTCTTGTCACAGGTAGAATTTTCAAGCATACACAGGTTTAGATCAGGCTCTTTCATGACCAACGGATGGAAATAATATTCTTCTTTCTAGAAGAACATTTTTTGTCAGTTTGGTACCATTTTCTAAAGGGGGAGAAGTAATTGGATGAATGTATAATTACCAATAAAATGTTCCCAGCTTGTTTCCCTCATCTGATAACAAGGATACAAGAGGCAATGATTCTAACACCGAGACATGATTAATCAAGTCAAAGGAAGAGTTAACCAGAAACAAGAAATTATATCCATAGGTGGAATATGTAGCTCTTATTCTGAAAGTATTAGGAGAGGTGCTTAATCAAGTGGAATTACACAATTTCTGGCCAGAATGACAGTTTCTCCATCTTTCATAAGCTGCGGTTTTTTTCATCATTTTTAACCATAGCTGTATGTGGGTGATATTTTTGTTTCGTGAAGGCCACCTCAATTTCACATAGATCATATGATATCAACAATCATGTCATTTTTCATAAGAAAATGGCTACCATTAAAAATTTCTAAAAGATGGAAGAAAAAACACTTTGTCATACTAACACCTAAGGTGTTTGATTCTTCATCTTTATTTTGACCTATCTTAGGAACTGCTAGAGCTTTCCTGGAATACATTTTTTCACTTATTTGCAGTGGAGAATACAATTACAGAGCAATTTTGTTCTTAGGCAGTAGAAAGATGTTGTGTAAGCAGAAGGCGACAACAGCTGAAGGGTTTTTTATGTGGGTCTGTAATTCACTAATTAAAAAAGATCATTCTAGCAAACAGAACTGCCTCTTGAGATAATGCTTAATGAACATTTCAGTGACTGGATACCTTTAAACTCTGGTCAAGATTACTACAGTTCATAATATTGCATTCAACAAGACTGCCTATTATAGCACAAATTAGTTTTAGCTTTCATCAAAGAATTTTGAACTGTTTAGCATATTTATATCTCTTGTATTTACATTTGCTGAAATAATTGAATTTGTAACAGTTATAAGCCTGCACAGATCTCTTTAACTGTGTGTATTGATTGTTACACAACACCAGTTTTATCTCATTAATAATAGAGTCTTTTGACATAATGCCTCCATACAGACACTGGTTATCATTCTTTCAGGAATCATCTTTTTGGGGAGATATACCCAGGACTCCTTACAGTGTGACATGTACAATGCTGACTGACTGACTGAAACTTAATAAAACCGGCTTTCTGTGAGCACAACCTGTGTCTCTTGAAGTAAACTCCTGGTAGGGTTTGATGAGTTTAAAAAAAAATCTCCTCAGCAGCACTCAGGAAGATGACTAAACTTTCTTGATGATCTTCATAGATTACTTTGTCTCTTGGAGGGGAATTAAGAACAATACACTGCCCAAATTAAAAACATGATGATATAGACCCAGTGGCCATTAATAAGCCAAAGCATCTGTTCTTCTTATCTTCTGGGATACAGTCTGAGACTCAGCAGCTAATTGCTGATATTGCACTGCTAACAGAAAGAGCAGGGGATTTCTGTTTGTTCGGATTATAGAATCCCTATTTAGGACACAGTGATCTTTCACATTGAAGAGTTGAGGATTGGAATGTATCGTGAGCTGGTAGTTGTTGCCATGGTGGAGCCTCACCGCATGCTCTATCTTAGCAACAGGATCTGTAAGATGGTGCATATAGTAAGTCTCCAGTGAAACAATTGTGGTGTGATTTATACTTCATCAAGTGGGTTGGAAAAATCAAAACAAAACAAGCTTATTAGCTGCAATATATGTAAAAACTTTTCAGATCAGAATTGACTGAAGATAACTGTTATGGAAATAATGATGCTAATGTAGCTGTTCTTTCTTTTATTGTCAGAATAATTGAAATACTTTTATAAAAAAATAAATCTCATGGGCATGGAAGCAATGCTCCAATTTTAACATTCTATTACAGTTCATCTCTTTTTCCCTTATTTTTTCCCTTTTCTTTTTCCAGAGCTCTTTATGACTGTGCCTAGAAGATTTGATACAAACTTGGTATTCAGTCAGAAAGTAGCACATCTGAGATACTTTCCTTTCTAATTATTTTTTTATTAATTTTCATAATCAAGATATTCCGGCCATATTCCTACAGTTCTCTGGTAATGGTTCTTCCTCCTCACAGAAGTTGTGTAATAAAGGACCATATTCACCATATTTTGTGAACCTAACAGTGCGCTCCACCAAAGCACACATGCACTAATAAGTTAGGATGCCTTTACTTTTTCAAGTGTTTTTCACTTAAGCATATGGAATTTTAAATACACAAATAACTTAAATGCAGAGAGAATAATTATATCTGATTTTCAGGTGTCTAGCTCCCAGGATGCCACTGCCTATACGGAGTATATAAAAAAGACACATGGAAATATACTCTTCATCAGACAGCATACCATTAGCTCGGTATCTGAGTTGCTTGAGAGAGAGCTGGATAGTGCTTCAAGCCCCAACATTGCATTGGATTTGAGATTCCTCCTGCCTTTGATTTAAATGGACCATTATTTTCAATTGGAGATGGACACCTCAGTAGCATTTTTGGATTTAGGCCTAAGTGCAAGAGTGTTGTTTTGTACTGCATGCTTTGCTAGATGTAAAGTGATGGCAGCATGAAAGCTGTTTGCCTCTGTGGTTTGGCTTTGATGGGTGTATGGAACTAACGCTTTTGGAGCCCCCATTTGTGCTGGTGGTTTTGGTTTGTTTTCCTGTCATATCACAATAAGTCACTCTTTCTTAGCTTGCTCTACTTTGCTTTTTTTTTTATCCACATATTCTCTACCTTAATCCTGAAGGCTTAATATATACAGAAAAAAATATTGATTCTAGGTTTGAAAAGTCAAATCTGGGGTAAAGCTTCACATTTTGTTCGGTTTCACACTTGCTTTTCATTGACAGCTGCTTTAACATTAATAATTTCAGAAGAGCTGCAGATTAAATAGAAAAAAAGTATTAATTAAAATAATATCAAGTATAAATGCATAATGTTCCCTTATAAAATAAAAAGACTGAAATATTAGGGAAATACAATCTTTGGAAATTATTTTAGTGTCTGCCATATGAAATTATGTCAATTTTAATAAAACCTGTATGAAAACAGCAGGAAGCTTTGTGAAGCAGTGAGCAGCATGAATTAAGAAGTTCTTCAGATATGGTTGTACTGTCAAAGTCTGGTGCTGGCTTTTGTTTCTGGCCTTGCAGACTGCATGGTATCTGTGGCAGCGATTTCTTAATTGGGTGGGATATTCTGCTTTTCACCCAAGGATGAAGCTGACTTATTTGAACCAGAGGCTGCACTGAAAAGGAACAGGAGCTGCCTTTATGACTGCACTTTAGAAGCATGCAGAGCCTGATTTTCTGCCTGCCTTCCTGGGATGACACTTGACGTATGGGCAAAACAGGTTGAAATCCAAAGTGCATCACTTTATGGTCGTTCACACTTGCTTTATATAGCTGCCCACAGGTAGATCAGTAGACATTCAGACCTATTTCTCATGTGACAGGGTGAGTGATAAAAGAGCCTGAACAAAGTATGAAACCTTGCTTGCGTTCTGCTGTCTTGAGTTCAGGTCTGCTGTCTTGAGTTCAGGTCTGTGTCCACTGTGATGCCTCAGAGCATCTCTCCCAGAGTCTCCCCACACCAGAAGATTTCCATGGCTGTGTCTGGTAGACAGTGAGCCACATGTGCTCCTCTTTTGCCAGAAACCTTCCTTATGTCACTCTTTCCTCCTGTGAATTATTTCTAGTTCCCTGCTTTGTCACTTTATCTTGCTGTCCTGAATGGAAAGTTTTTATTTTTACCTCTTGCTCCCATTTATAGAGAAGGGGGAAAAAAATAAAAACCTTTTCTACCTTTAGCTGGCCTCCTGAGCATGGCTTCTGTGTAGATAGGGTGATCATTAAAGTTAATGACTCTTCATTGTGCCTAATCTGGTGAGTGGTACAGAGCTTTTCAGAAAATGACAAAATTCCCCATCCATAGATTGAAATGAAAAACCCAGACTTTTAACAATAATTTTATACAATTGACTAGATGTCATAAATTGTACATTGGCAGAATGTCAAATCATCAAAGCAAATAAATCTGAAATTATTTTTCTGGGATATAAGGATGCAAGTGCTTTCTGAAACTCAATTCTCCAGGAGATTTTGGGTCACTGGCTATTTCTAGTGTTTCCTGCTGCTGTTTCTAGATGTTGGGTCTGTAAAATTCCACAAAAGGGATTTTGGGTGCTGAACATAAAATGGTGGAGTTAATGGAGTATGGCTAGATTGATTCTCTTTTGTGACAGGGTACTGAATAAAATTCTGTACAGTGAACTTCAGCTCAACATACATTAATGTGTGTGTTGGGACCGTTTCTCTTTAACATCTTTATTGATGATCTTGATGAGGGCATGGAGTCTATCATCAGTAAATTCACAGATGACACCAAGTTAGGTGGGTGTGTTGATCTGTGTGAGGATAGAGAGGCTCTCCAGAGAGACTGGGATAGACTGGATCGCTGGGCCAGTGTTAATGGGATGAGTTTCAACAAGGTCAAGTGCCGGGTCCTGCACTTGGGCCGCAACAGCCCCATGCAACGCTACAGGCCTGGGGGAGTGTGGTTGGAGAGCTGTCTCGCGGAGAGGGACCTGGGGGTTCTAATTGACAAGCGAATGGATATGAGCCAGCAGTGTGCCCAGGTGGCAAAGAAGGCCAATGGCATCCTGGCTTGTATTAGAAATGGTGTGACCAGC
>JANHFX010002247.1:0-31657 GCA_027560015.1 Chloroceryle amazona
AGGGCCTTCCTTCCTTCCCTCCTTCCATCCTTCCCTCCTTTCTTCTTTTGTCACAGGCAACATAAATAACCTGTAAGGCTATTCTGAAGCCTAAGAATGGATATGCAGGTAGTGCAGGCATCTAATAACAAGATGATTTATGTCCATGCCCAGCCTGTTGAGGGGGGGCTCTAACACCATCCAGAGAGATGTTTGGAAACCTCTGTGACAGTAACGGAAGAGAGCTTTTAAATGATGGATTTGTGGTGGCTAAAAATCTTCTTCAGGGCTTTTAAATAAAGCAATCAAACAGTTATCAAACTCACAAAAAAGTGAAATGTCCCCCCAAAAATGTCCTTAGATTCTAGGTTGATTCAGCATCCTCTCACCAGGATCTCTTCAGTAGTTTTGTCCAGCAAAATCAGAATCTATAAGATGTCACTTGAATGTCATTCACATGAGCTCTTTGTCACTGCAGGCTGCTGTGTGTATAAGTACAGATCACTGAACAGCTGCAGGTCTGTTATCCACCCAGTACAGACATGACCAGCAGCAGCATCTGCCAGGCAGAGGTGCATCCATTACAGCTCCAGAAAAAGAAATTCAATAGAACCAGACAGCTTGTGAGTGCATTATAAGTTTATCAATATTTGGGTGCTGTGAGATATACTAAATGCTTTAAGAGGTGAAAAATGTTAAATTTAATTATAGCAGAGCAACAAACTTATGAAATTGAAAAAAAAAATAAAAATGAAGGCATAGTCTTGTACGAAATGAATATACTGGTTGAGTTCCTACTGATTGACAAGAAACATTATGAACAAACTGTAATCCTGGTAAGAAACTCAATGGTTCTTCAGAATCCGTTTTGGATTAACCATTTGAGTTGACTAAATAAAGACAAAGCCTGCAACTTGCAAGTACTCCTTGTTGCAGCAACAGATGTGCTGTGTCAAATGAAGGCAAAAATTACTACACTGGCCTGGACAAATACCAAAACCTCTTGCAAATAAAGGTTCCTGTTTTATTTTATGCCCTTTATTTGAATGTATAGTTGATTGACAGGTTTGTTTGTTTTGCTGTGTTTATTTGTTTGTGGGAGTTTTTTTTGATTGTTTGTTTGGTTTGGGGGTGTTGTTTTTGGTTTGTTTTTTTACTATTATTTTTCTTATCTGGTGCTTATTAAAGTTATATAAACATACATTCACCCTCACAATCTATACCTTTCCTAAATGTGTTCTTTACAGTGCTTATTACATTTCAGAAATTTCACTAATAGAGGCACACTGAAAATTACACAAGTGAATCCTTCTGTGCTCACAAAAACCTTGTCTTACCACAGAATCACAGAAAGATGGGGGCTGGAAGGGACCTCTGGAGATTCTCTAGTCCAACATCTCTGCTAAAGCAGATTAATCTAGGTAACACAGGAATGCATCCAGGAGGGTTTTGGATGACTCCAGAGACAGAGGCTCCACCACCTCTCTGGGCAGCCTGTTCCTATGCTTTGTCACCTTCAAAGTAAAGAAATTCCTTTTCATGTTTAAATGGAACTTCCTATTTTCAAGCTTGTTTCCATTACCTCTTGTCCTGTCACTCAGAAGCCCTGAAGAAAAGACTGGTCCCATCCCCCTGACACCCACCTTTTAAGTATTTATAATAATTGATGAGGTCCCCCCTCAGTCTTCTCCAGAATAAAATGACCCAAATCCCTCAGCCTTTCCAATAAGAGAGATGTTCTAGTCCCCTAATCATAGTTGTAGCCTTTTGCTGTACCCTCTCCAGCAGTTCCCTATCCTTCTTGAACCAGGGAGCCCAGGACTTGACACAGTACTCCAGATGTGGCCTCACCAGGGCAGAGTAAAGGGGGAGGATGACATCCCAAACTTACTGGCCACACTCTTTTTGATGCATCCTGGGAGACCATTGGCCTTCTTGGCAACAGGGGCACACTGCTGGCTTATGCTGAGTGTTGTCCACCAGGAATCCCAGGTCTTTTCATGTCATGTATGCTCAGGTTCCTCAGGAGGTCATGGATCTGATTTTTCACGTATGATGGGAGTGACTTCACAACCTTGATTCCCGCCTTGCAGTTTTTTTACTGCAAGAGAGAGGTTGCTAGTGAAGACTGAGGAAAAAAAATCATTGAGAACCTCATCTTTCTCTTCATCTGCTGTCACTAGCTCCCTGTTCTTGTTCTTTGGTGGGGGGGCATGTTTTCTTTCACCTTCCTTTTTTCATTGATGTACTTGTAGAAGCCCTTCTTTTTATTTTTTGGGTACCTTGCCAAGTTCATCTCCAACTGTGCTTTGGCCTTCCTGACCTCATGTCTACACAATCTGGCAGTTTTTCTGTACACTTCCCAGGATACCCATCCCTGTACACTGTCCATGCAGCTTGTTCTTGCTTTTTAACTTGACCAGGAGGTCATGACTCAGCCATGCTAGTCTCTTCCTTTTCTTGCTTGGTTTCTTACACTTAGAGATTGAGAGCTCTTGTATTCTATGAAAAGTGTTTTTAAAGATCTGCCAGCTTTGTCTATGAGTATGTTGTGGGAGATGGTATCAAAAGTCTTAACCACTGGTCTTCCCTCAGCTACTCATTTATCCAGCCATGCCCCCATAGAAGGCTATCAGATTAGTCAGACATGACTTCCATTTGGTGAACCCGTGCTGACTACTTCCCATATTTTTATTTTCCTCTACGTGCTTTGAGATGATGCTCAGAATCCTTATCAAGATTTTCTGTCACATAAATAAACTTTAACAATTTTACCCCCTCATCATGCTTTAGAAGAGCTCTTGTAAGACCTTATGTCACTTGCTTTTTGTAATAATGAAAAAACCCAATACAAACAAAACAAACAAATAACCACCCCAAAAATGTTCAGGTACTCCGTGCAGAAAATTGATTTTACTCTAATTATATTCTACATTTTCCTGGAATGTTATTTGTATCTCTTTTTTTTTTTTTTTTTTTTTTTTTTCTTTTCTTTCATTTGGTAAAAATGAAACAAAACTAACTAACTTGGGATCAGCAAATTCTGCTTACTCATGTCAGTCAGACTTTGGTGCCACGGAAGGTCATGGAGCAGATCATCTTGAGTACCATAACATGCCATTTACAGGACAACCAGGTGATTGGGCCCAGACAGCATGGGTTCACAAAAGGCAGGTCCTGCTTATGAACCTCATCTCTTTCTATGACAATGTGACCTGCTTGGTAGATGAGGGAAAGGCTGTGGGGGTTATTTACCTGGACGTCAGCAAGGCCTTTGATATTTTACTCCACAGCATCCTCATGAAAAATCTGACTGTCCTAAGTGCACACTCTGCTGGATCAAACACTGACTGGATGGCCATGTCCAGAGAGTGGTAGTGATTGGAGTTAAATCCAGTTGTGACCAGTTACAAGTGGTGTTCCCCAGGGCTCAGTGCTGAGGCCATTCCTGTTTAATATCCTTATCAGTGATCTTGATGAGGAAATTGAGACCACTCTCATAAGTTTTCAGATGACACCAAGTTAGGTGGGATCGTCGATCTGCTTGAAGGTAAGAAGGGAACTACTCTTCAGAGGAACCTGAAGAGGTTGAATTGTTGGGCTGAGATCAATCATATGGACTTCAACAAGGCCAAGTGCAGGGTCCTGCACTTGGGCGACAACAACCCCATGAAACACTGCAGGCTTCAGAAAGTGTCTGCAAAGCTGCTTGGCAGAAAGAGATCTGGGGGTGTTTATTCACAGCCAGCTGGATATGAGCCAGCAGTGTGCCCAGGTGTCCAAGAAGGCCAATAGCATCCTGACCTGTATCAGAAATTGTGTGGCCATCAGGAGTAGAGAAGTGATTTTTCTACTGTAGTTGACATCAGTGAAGCCACACTTGGAGTACTGTATTAGGTTTTGGGTATCTCAATATAAGAAAAACATCTAGGTTCTGTAGTGAGTGCAGAGAAGGGCAGTGAAGCTGGTGAAGGGTTTTGAGAGTAAGTCTTATGAGAAGCTAGTGAGGGATCTGGGATTGTTTAGCCTGGAGAAAAGGTGGCTGAGGGGAGACCTTATTGGTCTCTACAACTACCTGAAATGACATTGTAGAGAGGAGGGTGGGTGTTGGTCTCTTTCCACAAGTCACAACTGATAGGAGAAGAGGAAATGACAAGAAGTTGCACCAGGGTATATCACGTTGGACATTAGGAGAAATTTCTATACCTAAAAGGTTACCAAAGACTGGAACAGGCCACCTAGGGGAGTGGTTGTATTTAAAAGCTGACTAGATACAGTACTTAAGGTGTAGTAGTGGGCCTGGTAGAGTATGGTAACTGTTGGACTTGATGAATTTAAAGGTCTTTTCCAACTGTAGCAATTCTGTGATTCTGTGATTTAGCTCATTACTACATTGTCACCTTAGAAATCTGTCTTTAATATACTTTATCATGTTCCATCTCAGCTATTATAATTTCAATGTTCATGGGGTGCGAAGGGGTGAGCGCACAAGGGGAAACCTTTGACCGCAGTCGCGAGTGAGACTTGTGCAGTTCTTGGGAAGCGGGGGTGCTGTGTTGAGCCTACGCTAGTGTGGTACAAACCGCGTAAAACGAGAGGCATTGGTGGTGCACTGCAGAAGGGAACATCCTAACCGCTGGCCACATGTTGCCCCCTGAGACTTCCGAATGTCATATCCCACTTCTTCGTGGCCTTTTCTCTCGGGACTCGTGCCTGTAGTCTTCCCACCCTCGAGTATGTTTCTGACCATCAGAACAGATTTCTAACAATTTAACGTTTAGGAAAATTAACATTTATTGCAGTTTACTCATACATTAAATATTATGCGGGGAAAAAAGCCCTGCTCTTTGAGATGTTGGATACGTGAAGCATCATTTGCTTGTCATCCCATTATACTTGTGTTGTGTAATGCTGACCTTGGGGAATTAAGGTATTTCTGCATGTTTTATTGACTTCCACGTTGAAAATGAGGTATTGGTGTACACATTAAATGTTAGGCAAGACAAAAAACACCTATAACATAAAAGCGCAGTAATCGTATCTTTCCCTTCACCCTGTTACAGTAGTAGAGGAGATTTTTTTTTTTTCTGTTTGGATTTTTTTTCTTTTAATTGAGGATGTCAGTTCTCTGTTTAGGCACAGAGGAATGTGAGATATTAAAGCTGTTGTGATCTGATGCATCTCTAGCTCCAAATTATTAAGTGGATGAGTGGGATTAATAGATGCAATATTAAAATAGAGGAACCTATTTTACCGTAGTTATAATTTTGCATACAAAGGAGATATTATGTAATAATATTTATGTAATGGCACGAGTAACTATTTCATTATTAAAAAATGTAGAGCCTGAGGTTGTCTGGCAGGTAGCAGGCTTTCTTTGCGTGCGTGTGGTTAACTCATTAAGGCTTACTTTCTTTTAAGAAAATGTTTAGGCTATGTCATATCATGAATGTGGCATCGTAAAGTAAACAGTGAAGTAGTTTAGCTGTCCAGCTGTTAGGAACACAGTAGGAAATCCCTGGCTTCCCAAACCATAAACTTTAATATTAGTTTGCATAATAGAAGTGTTTCTAATTGGTTAGAGAAGACACTTCACTGGAGTCTGCAAAGGAGTTGTGACTTGGCTGCCTAATGTTTATTTCCTTCTTAAACTTTTTAATGGCTCTTTTTTTTCTCCTTTCTATACCTTTGGTAATGTTTGCTAATAAGCTTCAAGAACTTCTTATTGCATCTCTGCATTACTTTTTTTCCTTTTTTTTAAAAAAAAAAGGAGCCCTGTATTAATTCTGACGATTTTCAGAGGTGTTGGACCTAAGCATTGTCAGGAGTGATGTGGATGACTCCAGAGAGAGGGCTATCCAATTTCAACTTGAGTTGAAATATAAAATCAAATTAAGCATAATAACTTGCATCTACATTGACATTTTCTCTGGGGAAAAAGAAAGAGTTACAACTACTTCAAACATACCGTATAAGACCATAGAATGTACTTACTGTTTGGCTCACAGGCAGCATGATGCTTCTGTTCACTTGAGTTGGTCTGGCTAAGAATAACCTTCCTCGTTGGGTTGAACGTGTACATCTTTCCTGTGGGAAAGGTGCCCCTTTGCCATGCTGCCTACATGACAGCAAACCACCACATCTCTGGAGGCTGCTTCACCTCCAGCATGATTAACTCTGCACCAGTCTTAGTGTGTTTAAAGCTTGTGTCCATGCTGTGCAGCTAATTGGGAGTTAGGTTCAGAACAGACTCCAAATTCCACCTACTGAGTGAAGGGGGATTAATTGGTATATGGAAGTAGCTTATGCAGATATTCAGAAAGTCAAATGTTTAGCAGCACCATCTTGTGTCTAATATCTGCTGTAGATATTGTTTCTGAAGGCACCTACCTGCTCCTCCTGCCTCATCTTCCGGAGGTGTTGTGCTCGGTGTTCTCATCTTTGAGGGCTTTTATGTAACCCTGTATTCAACAGTTGATTTGTAGAGGTTTTCTGGTACAATCTGTAAAATTGAAGTGGTTTGTGGTATGGTGGTTGGAGGAGCTGAAAAACAGGCTTTTAATTAAAAATTAAAGGAAGGATGAAGACTTAGAATGGGCTGTGTTGGTAATAACACTTGACAACTTCTTTAGCTCTTTGGAAGAAGAAATTTCAGAATCACAGAACTACAGAATTTCCTAGATTGGAAAGGACTTTAAGATGATCTAGTCCAACCATTAACCTAACACTGACAAGACCTAACCATACCCCTAGTCTCTGTCTACATGACTCTTAAATACCTCCAGGGTGAGTTGAGTGGCTGAGTCACCTGGGTGGTGGTGACTCAACCACTTCCCTGGGCAAGCTGTTCCAATGCCTGATAACTTGTTCAGTAAAGAAATTGTTCCTAATATCCAATCTAAACTTCCCTTGGTGCAACTTGAGGCCATTTCCTCTTGTCCTACCACTTGTTACTTGGTTGAATAGACCGACCCCCACCTCACTACAACCTCCTTTCAGGTAGTTGTAGAGAGCAATAAGGTCTCACCTGACCCTCCTTTTATCCAAGCTAAACCCCCCAATTATCTCAGCTGCTCCTCGTAAGACGTGTGCTCCAGACCCTTCACCAGCATCATTACCCTTTGGATGTGCTCCAGTACCTCGGTGTCCTTCTTGTGGTGAGGTGCCCAAAACTGAACACAGTACTCAAGACGTGACCTCATCAGTGCTGAGTGCAGGGGTAGGTAATATCACTTTCCCTTCCTCCTGGCCACACTAGTCTTGATACAGGCCAGGATGCCATTAGATTTTTTGCCACCTGGGCACACTGTTGGCTTATGTTCAGCTGGCTGTCAGTCAGCACCCCCAAGTCCCTCTGCTGAGCAGCTTTCCAGCCATTCCTCCCCAGGCCTGTCATGCTGCTGGGGGTTGTGGCCGAAGTGCAGAACCCAGCATTTGGCCTTAGTGAAACTCCTGCAGTTGGCCGTGGCCCGTTGATCTAGTCTGTCTAGATCCCTCGGCAGAGTCTCCCTACCCACCAGCAGGTTGATGTTTCCACCCAGTCTCATGTCATCTGCAAACTTACTAAGGGTGCACTCAATGCCCTCATCCAGGTCATTGATAAAGATATTACAGAGCCTGGGGGACACCACTCGTGAGTGGCTACTGACTGGATTTCACTCCATTTACCACTGCTCTTTGGGCCTGGCCGTCCAGACAGTTTTTTACCCAGCAAAGTGTACACCCATCTGGGTCATGAGCAGCCAGTTTGTCCAGGACTCTCACGGTATTTGGCAAGACGATGCAAGTCATCTCTTGATGTCCTACGTCTTTGCGTAGTAAGAGATTGAAAGGCAAGGAATCAAAATTTTCTTAAGCCTAAAGATCCATCTACTGTCTCCCCTTCTTCTGTGAAATAAAAAGTAAAATTCTGACTACAGTAGCAAAAGGTGAAGAATTTATGTCTGAATGCATCTTGGCTGGTTGAGCCATTTCATTCCGGTTTAGCTGCTTGGTGCTTAAAGCAGACTGGTCTGTCTGTTGACATAGTGACTTGGGCAAAAGTGTAATTTCAGAAATGCTACAATACTGCCGTGGCAGTAGCACAATGAAAGCAGTGTTAAATTCATGCTTTGTTGTATAAGATTGTAGATGTTACTCAATACAGTAGTTGTGCCTCTGAAGGAGCCTCCTAATAGTGCTGCCTATATTTAAAAACAATAGGTTTTAATTCACTAAGTTATGTTCAACTATGAAGCAAAATTTCATTATCTTCTCAGGCAGTATTTATTTTCTGCTAGCTGGTAATTTTTGTAAATGCTTTTACTAAAAAAAAGGAAGAAAAAAACTTTGAGAAATTGCACAGCCTGTTTATTAGCGTGGAATCACAATGAAAATTGAATTTTCTGTTTACATATGGTCTTTTGTTTAATTGGTAATTCTTGGATTGTTGTTCTTGTTGCTAAGTTGTGATGCATGGAGATATCAAAAGTTTTGATTTATTTCCTGCTAGCTTTTGGCCATTTCAGCCTCTTGGAGTCTTTCCTCATGATTTCACTGATCACTTCAAAATAAGTATGTGAATGCTCAGTTGGGTGTTTCTGTCAGGTGCTTCTTCAACTGCAGAACCAAACTGTAAATCCATCCATAAAGAAATCAGGGTGAGACAAGCTGTCACGTTAGGAGAGACATTAGTAAATGAGCTGAGGTTGCTAAATTACTGCTTCACCTAATGAGACTGAGTGTCAGCAGGTGAGGGCACTCATCCTAAACCGCCCACAAGACACCCATCGGTGTGTGATAGTGAGCATTGTAAACCAGATAGTTGAAATATTTTTAAAAAAATCAGAATTTGTGTGTGATCTGAGGCTGAGATATGTGATAAACTTTACAGAAATGAATACACTTTTAAAAATAGCTTTTGAACGGTGTTGGGCTGAGAAGTGTGTGTTCAATTGACAGGAGGGTCTTTGGAGAAGGCAAAATAGGAATTTACCTAAGAAAAACCAAATGTGCAATTTGAGGAATAATCTAACTCTGCTGTCCTCAATTGCCACTTCATGGACTCTTTTTGAAAGGTTTTGTATTTTACATTATGAAATCACTGATCCAAGAATGAATCTCACTTCAGGGCAGCACAAAAACTCAGCCAAAGAAGGGGATGTTTTGAACTTACTCTTGAATGCTTTTGATTATGAGTTTTTCTAAGGCTACGTGTAATTTAGAGTAGGGATTTACAGTCAGCAAGCTCTGAACGCATTTCCGGTAGATGTCTGAGTTTGGTGGGCTCATTCCTCCTTGCTTTTTGGGGTGGGGGGGAAGTAGAGGTAAATGCTTCAGCTCAAACCTGGCTCCCTTCCAGCAGCAGTAGCTCTGGTATGACTCAGTGAGGGGGCCTGATTATCTTCTTTCTTCTGTTCTTCCCTCCCCTTTCCCTTTCAGTGACCTGGCTAGGCTGTGTATCTGATCCCATCCCAGTGTCTTTCTCCCCTCTTGAGAAGGAATGAGCTCACTGCGGGAACTTGCTGCTTTCTATGCTCAGCTCACGATTACTGTTTTTTCTCCCCTCATTTTTGCTACCATTTCAGACACTGTGTCCCACCATGGGCATTCCACATAGCCTCCTCTGTTCAGTGTCCCAGTGCTCACAGCTGAGCATCGTTCCAGGTGCTGCTACTCTCCATATGCCTTTTCTCAGAAGTGGGCACTTCTCATTAGCAGTCTTCCACTCTCTTCTGTGGCTTTATAGTGAGGGTATGAGGATGTGTGAAAAAGGATTCACCCACTGCGGTGAGGCTTACGCTTCTGCCTTACCTTTTCACACCCTCTCCCAAAATATACCAGCAGACAGCCCTTGACAGGGGGTTATTCTGTGGACTGCGGGATGGCCTAGCAGATTTTCAGCATCATACAATGTAGATCCGCTTCCAAAGTACCTTTTCTGCATCTTGCACTGGCAGGCTTCTTGTACTTCTGAAGAGCTATTTGAAGAGTAGCCTCATGTCCATTTATTTATATATATATATTTTTTTTTTTTTTCCAGAGGTTTATAGCATCTGTGAGATGTCAAGAGGGCTGGAGTAGGATTGAGGAATTTGAGATAATGTAGTTATTCTGAGATTGTTTTCAGTGTTCGAGCTTTGTGAGTGGTGTGACTGGAGGACATTAGCCTGTTACTTACCTGGTTCTTAAAAGGGTGTATTTTCTGGTGTGGTGTGGGTTTTTTGTTGGTTTGTTTAGTTTTTTATTGTCGTTGTTGTGGTATTTTTTAATTTTTTTTTGTAGAACCTTCTCTTTTTGAGATGTTTGTTACATACGATTGCCTGCTATGTTGTTTGAGCAATGAGAAACTGCTTGAATAAACTGTGAGATTCTACTCCACTGGCATGAAACTTGTTAAGTAGCAAACTTAGTACCCATGTATATGTGACTTGCTTTAATTCTGTTTTGTAAATAAGCCTTAAAATACTGTGGAAAAAAAATAAGTGTTCTATCTAGAATCCAGATATTGGTTTCATAGCCATTTTTCTGTTTGCTACTCTAGAGTACCTCTTGGTCAAGTCAGTGCATATATTTGTGCTTTTGTAATTCAATCAAAAAAAAAAAGCATGTATAACTGACACTGTGTGCTTAGAACTCCATCAGCTGCGGACTTCAGCGTGTTTCACAAAGTAGCTGCATCCATATTGGGTCTAATATATAGCTTGTGACCGATTTTTTTTTTTTTTTTTTTTTTTTTTTGATCAGTGCCCCTGGAAGTAGACCAACAGCTTGCCTATCTCAGCTACAACTTCCAGTTCTGTTACCTAATTCTTAAGGGTGCTTCTCAGCTGCTTGTTGAAGTCCCCTCTTTTTCAGCGTAAAATGAACCCCCTCAAAATATCACGCTGGCCTGAAAATAGTTGTGTCTCTTATTTTTACCAGAGTAGCACATGCATATCACAACTGAGGTTGTCAGGGTTAGCCGATATGTAAACACTCGGTGAGAAACAGCTTCTGCTTAGTAATTTTTGCAGTCTGAGTAGACAAGATAAATCTCTGGAAGAAGGAAACAGGTGCGGTAACACCACGCTATCCATTTCTTCTCAGTTCCTTGTTTCAGTGTTCCAGTATTGATCATTTAATACCCTGTTCTACTAACTGTTGTCATTACCCCGTTTTTGTCCTTTACCCTTGGTTGACCTCTGTGTGCAGTGGGCCACTGAGAAGGCTGATGACAATGAAGATGTAACCATTTGGAAAGAGGCAGCATGAACACACTAAAAGATTTACAGTGGATGTTCAATCTCACAGGTGAAGAAGCTGAATTCTTTTTAGAATGATTGAATAGGGTCACTGGAGGTTCAGCCTCGTGTTAAGGGAGATCTGCCGAGCAAGGTCTCGGGACAACTAGCAGTCAACTTTAAAGTTTTTTTTGAGTATCTCCAGCTATTACAAAGCCAGTTTCTGCAAAGTATCAGCCAGCATCTCATCCTCCTCACCTGTCACCATTGGATGTTGAGTTGACAATTGATGAACTTGCTGCTTCTCTCTCTCTCTCTGCTGTGTCATATGTCAGGGGGCTTGGACTAGATGACCTTTTGAGGTCCCTTAAGGTTCTGTGATTCTGTGATACGTACTATCCTTGTGTGTTACAGTTGTGTGTACAGTTTCGAGTTCCTGTACATGTCTCTTCTATGTTACGTTTATTCTACCGGGAAAAATCGTTTCAGTGTTTACTGAATTGCTATCTCGCGTTTCAGGAAGATGTTCTTGGCAAACAAAAATGTGTACCTGTGTAAAGAAAAGCATGACTTTGCTTAGGGTCTCGCATCAAATCAGCAGCAGAACTGATAAGCTACTGCCTGCACGCAGTTATTATTTCTGTGCTATTACTGTGTCCAATAATAAACTAATGTAAAGCATAAAATAACGTTCCTTTATACATTGACCAAAGCTGTAGTTGTGGTAACAATTATAGCACTAAGGCTTAGGCTTGATTAAGAAGTTCCAGGGACTGGCTGCAGAGATCTGCCATTAAATCTGTATAGTTAGGCTAAAATTGCACTGTTACTGTTTGTATCAGAATACATACAGGTATCGTGAACAATTTTGAGAAACATGGGGGAATAATCAAGTGCACGAGCTTGGAAACAGGCAGTATTTTCCTGACTCTGAATCAGTTATTTTAAGACTGAAAAATAGAGCTAGAAATATAAAAGAATCTAAACAAATACCAGAAAACTTAGTACTAGGTACAGGGACTGACTGAAATGCCAGTGTTTGCAGAGGCTCCATGCATGTTTGTTAAGGCTCTTTTTTTTCAAGAGCTGCTTTTTATTACAGAGAAGTTACAATGCGTGTAGAAGTTTGTGGGGTTTTGGCAGGGCATTTAAATAAAATTTCACACTTGCTAGCTCAGTGGGCCATATGGGTTATTAGGGAACCATTTGATGTCTGTGTGCTCTAGCCTTTCTGTCATCAGCATGCAGATGGCCATTTCAGATAACTTCTTCTCCCACTCATACATAGGCAATCCATTGTGCTGACTGCATGTCTGCGAGTTCATGTTATGTGACCTTGGTGTACGTGTGCATGCCATCTCAGATTCTCAGGTTGTGGACTCATGGTCCTTGGAGATAGTCAGAAGCCATCTGGACATGGTCCTGGGCAGCTGGCTCTATGTGGCCTTGCTTGAGCAGTGGGTTTGGACCAGGTAACTTCTAGAGGTTCCCTCCAACCTCAAGCATTCTGTGATTACTGAGATAACTCTTGTCAGCAGTGAGTATCCAGGTGCTCTCTAGGACCTGTTCATGTATGTGTCCAGGTAAACACAGTTGCATCCAGATGATGTGGAAGGGTTACCAGGTTGCTGTCTGTAAGTTGATGACATTACAGCCATAAAAGTCACTGGAAGATTTTGGCAGTGTTAGTGAAAACTGATTTAGATTTGGAAAGAAGAAAAGAATATTCACTGCAGAGACCATTGTTAGGTTGGGTTTGTCTCTCACTCAGTAACAGGTTCTTTTCCTAAAAATTACAGAGAAAGGAGGAGCAGCCACTGCTTATTTACATTCAAGTTATGCCTCTGTACTGTTTGCTGACTAAACCGGTGTTTTCTACAGCAAAGCTGATGTCCTATTTGAGGTGCAATATCAGCGTGCGGTACTCAGTGTGAATATTGAAAGGGCTGTGGAATGTTGCACATAATCCATAATACTTGGCATTACTCCTCAGGGTAGGTTTACAATACAAGTTTTCTGAGTTTTGTATAATGAGATGTATAATGAGTCTTTCATTTTGCGTTTGAAACTACCTAGGTGGGTTTCTGTATAACAGAGATCTTATTAAGCAGTGGGAATTGGAAACTGTTTCAGTCCTCACTTCTTCAGGTACTGCCTTCAGATCAGTAATGAGCAAATTTTTATCGCTGCCACCCCTATTATATTTTTTATCCAGATGAGGAGGCTATTTTCTGGAGTTCTTGAGACAGCAGCTTTTATATTTCCTTTTAAAAGTTACCCGTTTAACCTAGCTAAAATGTCCTTTCATTGCAGATGAATCTTCCTGCACGTTCTTGTATGTGTTCATCCATTGACCATTAAGCAAATGGTTTTGTGGCATTCACATTTGTAATCAGTGAAACATACTGTACTGTCTGCAGGAAATTAGAAGAGATTACAGTCAATTTGTTACAGCGAGGTAAAATGAATCTATTTTTATAAATACTTGCTATCAAGTATTTTAATTTTTTGAGCCATTTGGATTAGCTTTGTAGAACTGAGGTTTAATCAATTTTACTGTTAGACCTAAATAGTAGTAAAAAAACCCCCTCAGTTCTGCTGTATTGTCTATTTTCTGCAGCACAAGTGTGTTTTTGCCCTCAGATGAATGTTGAGGTTGGAAAGGACATCTAGAGATTATCTAGTCAGTCCAAGCAGTCTGCTCAAAGCAGGGTCACCTAGAGAAGCTCCCGGGATGGAAGTGCCAGAAGCTGTCTGGGTAAGTTTCAGTGTTTTACCACACTCATAGTGAAACAAAACAAACAACAGGAGGAGAAAACAAACAAACAAACACAAACTCAAAAGAAACCAACACGCCCTCCCTCAAAAAGAAGTTTCTTTGATTTCTGTTTGTGCCCGTTGCCTCTTGTCCATTCACTGGATACCACTGAAAAAAGTCCAGACTCATTCTTCTTTACTGGTTCATATCAGGTATGTATTTATACACATTGATAAGATCCTTATCCCCACCTTTCTCTTCTTGAGGCTACAAATTTGTAGCTCACCCTGCTGCCCCTTGTATCTCCAGTGCTCCCAAGCCCTTAACCATATTCATGGGCTGGCTTCCAGATGTCCATGTCTGTCTTGTGCTGGGGAACCCAGACCTGGACACAGGACTCCAAATGCTTCTCACCAGTGCTGAACAGAGGGAAAGGGACTTGTCCCTTGACCTGCTGGCAGTGTTCTTCCTAATGCAGCCCAGGACACTTGGCTTGCTTTGCAACCAAGGCACATTGCTGACCCGTATTCATCCAGGACCCTTGAATCCTTTTCTGCAAAGCTGCTTTCCGGTCTGCCTCCAGCCCGTGGTGATGGACAGTGTTCCTCCCCAGCTGAAGACTTTGCATTTTCCCTGTTCAATGTCCAGATCATCGATGAAGATGTTAAACAATACCGGCCTTGGTATTGACCTCTAGAGTCCACCCCGAATGACTTGCCTCTGTGTTCCGTTGTTGAAAGGCAGCTGCTTCTCATTTAAATTTCACTTCTCTCCCTGGTCTGTAACAGGGAGAGGTCTCCAGTGGGTTTTGTTTTTACCTCTTCCTATTTTTAAAATGCCATCCTCTGAGGTGGCAATACACACACTTCATTTCAGTTCTGATTGCAGCAAAGTTTGTTCTGTAGCATTTATAAAACTTGTTTGTAGCTGTTTTAGGTGTGTAAAAGGTATAAATTCTGGGTCCATATCTTCTCATTTTGGTGGTGTGTTTTACCTGAACACAAAACGTGGGAATGATGTAAAATAACTGAAAGAAGTCATCACTTGACTAAAAATGTGTTCTGTGTCAGAAATACAGTTTTAATTTGCCCCATGTTTTCCTCACTTCAGAAAAATGGCATATGTTGTACATAAAGTAACTTAACTTGCCATGGTAATCCAGGGAATTCTTTTATTTTCTTTTTTTAACTTAAGCAATTTATGCATTCCTGTGCATGTTTGTAAACCCGCAATTCCCATGCAGAGATGAGTTTAGTATCTTTACAGTCTCAATTCCTGTTTTGAGTATGATGCATTAAAAAAAAAAATAAAAATCCAAAACCACCAACAAAACCTTCCACCTTAGGATAGATGGGAAGAACAGAATAAAGTTCTGCTAAGCATTTACAGATCGTGCCAGCATGTCAGGTTTTGGTGAACTTGTGTTCTTGTGCCAGCGGTTGGAAACCTAATCAAGGAAATAGTCACTTTTAACCACTGCTGTATTAAAGATGAAAGACTTGGGAACAGGAACCAATTGTTTTAGGTGGTGTGCAGATAATGGTGGATAGTCCTCTCTCCAAAAAAAATAATGTTCTATATAAATGGAGCGTTAAAAGGTGTAGAAAGAGTGATATGTTATGAAAACAGATGGCATGGCAATATTGTTAGTCATTATTTTGAAGTGGAATTTTGTAGGAGGGATTGCCTGAATGGAAAAACAGGAGGAGGTGAGGATGTGTTGAAAGGAAGACTGGGAATGGAAAGGAATATGTAGAGCATGTGAGGTGAGCTGGGGAGGGGGGGTTGGAGGAAGGAGAATGCTAAGAGACAGGACTGCTGAAAATATTGACGTGGGAGTTGCCACAACAGGGACCAGTTATCTAAGGCTGCTCCCTTTTGGTTTCACTTGTTTTGGCTCATGGGGCTGATTCATCCCCTGGAATTTCTTATCTCCAGACTTGTGGCTGGAAGTAGATGAGGTGTTATGTGAGGTTTATTGCTCTGTGTAGTGGGAGAAGAGAGAAAGAAAACAAAGTACCCCCAGCTGAGAACTGTCCAAGAGACGTAGGACATAGCAGAGAACTAAAATATTTTCATGAGAACTGGGCAGTTCATGAGCACGTTCTGTGCTGCCTGCTTTCACCAACATTTGTGTTATTACTTTTAGGTTAAGGGATGTGAAAATGTAAATAAAATTAGTTCTAAATATCTGTTGTTCATCCTCCCAGTACATCAGCAGAAATAAACTAAAACCAAACAGACTCCAAGTCTGACTGTGCGGTGTGATGCATGCGGAAGAAGATAGATCTTTTGCTGGCAGAGAAAGAGAGCTGGGCCTTCATAGCGGAGATGCATATGTGGCAGATTTAAAAAACAGAACAAAACCCGAGCACAGAAACAGGTCACATCTTCAACTGATCATCTATTCTTTAGTGTAAATGGGCTTTCTGTAGCCTGTTCATTTGTAATGTTCTTCAGTTATTTCCATAAAAATCTTGCTTGTTTTCTGTAAGCTTGGTTTGTTGAAAGAAAACCTTAGCAACATCTTATTCTTTCCAAGCTGTTAGCCTTTGGCTTTTTCAGAATGTCATTCTCTAATGGAAACCACTAGCAACGCAATATTTAAATTTTATTAATAATTTGGCTTCTGTAGTAACCTGACTCATGGTAAACCATTTAATTTTACTGAATGTTTGAATTCTGTTTTGGTTTTATTTAATTATGGTAAATCACTGCATTTTTTACTTGTAGTAACCTCATGACCAGAGACCTGGTATTTTCACAGCAGAAATAAAATAACAGTAGATCAGACTGAAGATGGCCTTCAATAAGAAGTTGGTTTAGGAGCAAACCTGGTGACAAAGATTGCAGTGTAATGCTTTTATTATCTGGAGGTATATAATTTGGTATAGAAGGGTCAAGAGAAGCACAAGTAATGCTTAAAACTGAGTTACACAAAACTTTGGCTGATTGATCTGCTCTATAGCAGCCATCGGCTGAAACTTAAAGCTTGATCATACAGTTGAATCTCACATGCCTCTGAAATACAGCTTTCAAATCCAGTAGCTTCCTTTTTTTTTTTTTTTCTTTTATATTTAGTTAGTGATTTTGCATGTTTTATGGTGTGCAGTATTGAACAGAAGTTTCTTAGTCAAGAATTTGATGCAGTAACCATCACATTGGATGAATGTTGCTTTCTGAAGCTGTTTGATTTTATTTGGCTTGTGTCTGGACAAATGCAGTGCAGTTATTTTGTTAGTGCTTTTACACTAGGAAGTCAGAATTGTGTGGAAGGGGGAAAAGGAGAGGAAAGACTGATGCAATATATTTGCTGAGCTGAGGAGGCTTTGGAGGGGGAGGTTGTTTTGTTTTCTTTTTATAGAGGTAGAATCAGTGTGTTGTCCTCAAATAATAGGGTTCTTTGTTAGCACAGTGTAATTGAGGTTTCAACTGTTCTGGAAATGAAAATAATTTATTGTTTCAGAGCATTTTGTGAGCTGCTTATTGATGCTGTACTGAGCGACCGAAGAAGGGTTGGTGATTTTCTACCAGGTGTGTTTTCTGAAATACTGCACACACTGAAGCTCTGCAGAACAATTCTGCTATTTCAGATCAACAAAGCAGCAGAGCAGGATACTGCTAGTACTAGAGGTAGGGTATTTGTGTGAGGGTTACAGGAAGAGATATGTATGAAGAGAAATGAGGAAAAAAACCCCAGCTTGGGTAACTAAGTCCATTCCATCTGCATTCATGAAGGAGCGTCAACTTTTTTTCCATCTAAACATTAATAATACAGTTTCTTAATTTCTTCAAGTATGTAATCATCTGTTACAGATACCAGTCATGCCTACCAGTCATGCCTACCAGTAACTAGAAGTGGTGGAGGTAGACTCTTCTATTCTGTATGTAAGCCCAGCTCTTCAATATCTGTTTTATATTTAAATGCTTACCCAGAATTAGTCTTTTTGACAGAATAGAACCTACTATAGCTGTTACAATTCTTATGGTACAGTTTTCAACAAAATTTTGGATGCTAGAATTTAATATAACTCTGTTTTCACCTTTTTTGTCAGTTAAGCAATATTTGGAAAATAATTGCCACTGTTGTATTGTTGTCCTTTATTTCGTTACAGTTTCTAGGAGAGGAGGACTATGCAACAGGGAGAGCTATCCACTAAATCTTTGGCTCTGTCTGTACGAGAGTGATTTGAGTATGAGTGCAGTCTCTTGTGATTACACTTCTAACTGTATGCTTCATTTGTTGATGTGCGTTTGTGGGGGAAATGAAAATGTTTTGGAAATACTGTTTGGAAAAGTTTAATAATGAGACTTGTAATTAAGGGTGCTGGTGTCACCTATGTAAAAGGAACGACTTCTAATAAACTTCTATAGAAGTGATGACAGTTGTACTTTTTTTCTTTTTCTCAGTGTCAGTTTTCTAAATACTCCTAAAAACAAGCTATTGTCACTGGTGCCAGCCAAAATCTCTCAGTGTCACTTTTTAACTTCTTCGGTAGAATTTTTATGAAATTTACAGTGCTGGCGAAAGGGTTGGTAAAATGTGGTTGTCATAGTACTAGTAAATTGGTCCTTAATTATAACTCCACAAATTCTTTCAGTGTTCCAGCTAAGGAATAAACTGTGAAATCCTACTTGTGATTACTGTTAGAATACTACTCATTTATTTTTTTAAAGCACAGTTTGTCTTTCTTCCTTGTATTGCTTAGATTCTCTCCATTTTAAATGAAACGTGAAAATTAAATGTAGCTCTTTATGAAAGAAAACAAGGTTACACATTCCAAAGTACAGCAGCTGTTTACAGTGATTGTTTATTCCTAAGCACTGTGTTCTAAGCAGTCTCTAATTTGGGCATTGAACATATTGTGATTATTAATACATAATTTCAAGGAACTTCGTATTCTCTGATACTATTGTTTGCAAGGACTGAAATTGACAGGAAAGAGTATGAGGCTTTTGCATGTAAGGAAGCAGTCTCTTTTTTAACCTGTTGGGTCGTTTGTTTTTTAATTTGATTATTTTTCAGTTGACCAACAGAATTAAAGACCATGACACATTACGTATTTTAGAAGGAGAAAAGGTTGGTTTTTTTTCATCAACCTACGTTCTAGTAACGGCCAGAATTTAGAACAAGGAAATCTCCCAGTTGATGTTGGAGGCTAGCCAGGTAAAAGGATAAGGCGCCAGCTGTATGAAGTGTTGTTTTTTTGGCAAGTAGCTTCTGTGTACACTCATCCCTAACTCAGAAGTAAGTCTGATCTGAGGTAGTTTCTGCCCTTGTGAGTTACTTCAAGTTCATCTCTGAATTCATGAAGTATAGGTTACATCTGTAGTGAAAATTGTTACTCTTTGTTTTTTAGTTGCACACTGAGGTCAAGGTCCCTTTCCCCATTCAGGAACTTCATTCGCACGTGAAAATAAGCTCAGTTGCAGCTGGAGACATCATTGTCTCATTGCCAACCTGTACATTGAACTACGTAGCTTTAAAAAAGGCTTCTAAAAGTTGTCTTTCATGAGTCTTAGTGGTATTTCTACTTAGGCACAATCATAGACCAAAGGCCTCCAAAGAGGGATTGTAGTGAGTGGAGTTGTATTTTTGTGTTAGAATTTGCTTAAGAAGTTTAACAAGAACAAAAAACTTCTGAAACAAGAGGTCTGTTTAAAAGAAAAAAAAAAGACATTTTTACTGGCCAGGCTCTTTTCAGTGGTGCTCTGGGACAGGATGAGAGGTAATGGTCGCAAGGGGAAACACAGGAAGTTCCACCTCAACAGGAGGAAAAACTTCACTGTGAGGGTGACAGAGCCTGGACCAGGCTGCCCAGAGACGTTGTGGAGTCTCCTGCTATGCAGACTTTTTCAAGACCCACCTGGATCTGTTCCTGTGTGGCCTGCCCTGGCAGGGGGGTTGGACTTGATCTCCAGAGGTCCCTTCCAACTTCTACCATTCTATGATTCTTAATATTTGAGCCATTATGAACATTTCACAGGACAGTTCTTCAGTTGGGTGCAAGGAAGTTTGTCCATAGATAGTCTGGCTATCAGATGGAGGTTGCATAAAACCAATACTTGATGTTTCAGAAGCATATAATATTCACAGTTCCTATACTATCAATCTCCTGCATTTTTGGCTAACTCCAGCAGTTCCACCCTTACAGTGTTGCTGGGTTTGTGTTGGGGTGTTGTTTTTTTTTAGGTTGGGTTTTTTTTGTTTGTTTGTTTGTGTCTTTTGGTTTGGTTGGGTTTTGTTTTTATAAAAATGTACTACAGAGAGTTTTCTTTAGAAACAGTGATTGGAGTCTTCTGGTTTTCTAATGCATAATCATTAGGGGAAAGGGACCCAGGGCTCCTGGTGGACAGCAGGGTGACCATGAGCCAGCAATGTGCCCTTGTGGCCAGGAAGGCAAATGGCCTCCTGGGGTGGATTAGAAGGAGTGTGGTTAGCAGGTCAGAGAGGCTCTCCTCCCCCTCTACTCTGCCCTGGTGAGGCTGCATCTGGAATATTGTGTCCAGTTCTGGGCCCCTCAATTCAAGGACAGGGAACTGCTCAAAAAAGTCCAGCACAGAGCCACAGAGATGATGAAGGCAGTGGAGCATCTCCCTGCTGAGGAAAGACTGAGGGAGATGGGGCTCTTTATCTTGGAGGGGTGACCTCATTAATGGTTATAAATATGTACAGGGCGAGTGTCAGGAGGATGGAGCCAGGCTCTGCTCAGGGATGTCCAGTGACAGGACAAGGGGCATTGGGTGCAAGGTGGAACACAGGAGGTTCCATGTAAACATAAGGAGAAAGTTTTTCATGGTGAAGGTGAGAGAGCCTGGAACAGGCTGCCCAGGGCGGTTGTGGGGTCTCCTTCTCTGCAGACATTTAAAGCCCAGTACCTGGATGTGATCCTGCGAGACCTCACCTAGGTGTTCCTGTTCTTTCAGGGAGGTTGCATGAGATGATCTTTTTGACATTCCAACCCCTAACACTCTGATGCTGTAGTTGTCAAGAGTAGTTACTTATTTGTAGGTAAGAATGAGCAGAACACATAGTCTCATTTGTGATCTGCGTATGAGGGTAAGTTTTTAGTTTTTCATGACTGTAATTCTTAAGTGATTGCTATTTTCATGGAGTCATAACTTCAGCTTTTTGTCTCCCCTACAACTGTCCATGTCCTAAATAGAATTTTTTACTCTGAAAACCTGATAATAGCAAGATGGTTCAAAAGACTTGCCATATCAAACCACTGCCCTTTTAAGCAATATCTCTTGTTGTTCGGTCATGACTTCATTTTTTTTACTAATTAGTTATTCTAAATTGGATTAAACTTCTTCAAGAGAATAATTCTATCAACTTGGCTTTTGAAGATTACATTCAAATTGAAAGCTGAGAGTTACATGCAGAACCTCTGCAAAGACATTTGACTTTTCTTTTAATTCTACTCCTGAAAAAAAAATAACTTTTTTTTGAGTGTTTATTATACAGACTGCATAACTGCATTTCTGTCTGAATGCCATGGATGCAGTTAGTGAACTATTTAACACTTAAAAACACTTCAGTAATTGATTTGGTATTATATTATCAAGACTGAGGGATTTAATGACTTGGACAAGGTCATGAATGGTTTGGTGGGATTCATCCTCCTTCTCTTGCCTATAGCCGTCTTAATCACAAGACCATCATTTAAGATAATGATATGCACCGGTGCTTCTAGGAATTTCTCACAAGTTATGTGCCTTTATGCCATAATGTGTGTGGATTTGTACAGCTAAACTAATGAGCAATAGGCTGGAAAAAGACACCGGAGAACATGTACTGAAAAGTCATAAAACAAAAGGTGTTACTAAAAGGTTATTTTGAGGGGAATTAAGGATGTCTGTGTTCATCAGCTTCATCTTATTTTATTAAAAATTATGCTTTTTCATCAGGTGTTAGTAAAATTTTGAGTATTCTGTAGTGAGAAATCATTTCAAAGACTCACAGCATAGCATTTTGTTTCCTGAAGATGAAAGTTGTGACTGGTGCTGAGTCTTCAAACGCTTTTGAACAGTATTCAGATACAGGTTTGTAAACGTGCTAGTGCACTTCCACTTTCTGAAAGAATGGTTTGAAGGATAGTCCCTGACATATTTTGGCTCACACAGTTCCTTTCTTTAAAAAAAAAATCCTGGACAGGGAAACTTGGCAGACCATCATATTGGAAAATTATAAACACGCCTCTTCCAGGAGTGTTTGAATTTGTTACAGTCATCTGGTCTGGACTAGTAGCTGCTTACAGATCTATGAATAGCAACAGTAGAGGCAGAGGAGCAATTTTTCTACAGGCGTAGCGTTGAAATGATTCTTATTTGGAAGTCTGCCTTTGTCATGAAAGAGCTAGAAACACGGGTTTGTTTTTTTTTTCTCAAAGTTTGTTGGTGTGTTGTTTTTTTTTTTCTGGAGAAATGAATAGTTTAAAATTTGCTGGAACATTCATTTTAGAACAGGACAGTGCAGAAACACCTCAGTGACAGTGATGAATGTTTTTCTGACCAAAGCCATGACAAAAAAGAAATACCCTTACCTGTGGTTTTTAGCTCTCAAGGTCTCTTGGTGGTTTTGGTGGCAATTATTTTTTGCTTTTCCTAGAAATAAAGGCATTCTTTGTCTCTTAAAGGCTAGAGGCCAGAAGTTTTAATAGCTTCTCTTTAAAGCTGTACTAGACTTACTATTACTTTCTCTCAGTATGAGGCTTTCGGGTTGTTTTCCTAGTCCAAAGCCATCACTATTAATGCTCTGATGTAGCATTCACCAGTGTGAGAAGTTCCTGGTTTCTGCTCTTGATAAACTTGTATTAATTTTACTTTTGATATATTCAAGTTAATTGACTAGGATTTGTAAAGTCAGTTAAGTGTTTGTCTTAACTATGCAAAATACTTTTTAAGTACAGACTTTTATTTCTGGTTATAGTCTGTTTCCTTCGGTTTCCAAGTGTTTTAATGTCCACTGAAAGAGTAAGCAAGGGTTAGGGTGTTAAAGTTCAGATTTTGGTTTTTTCCATCAGCTTCCTGTGGGGCTTTGGAAGATGCTTCTAAGATCTATAAAAATACAAAATGCACTAGAAGAAAAGTCCTACTTTATTAATCATCACAGTGCTGCACTGGTAATCTGATCTCAATAATTTGCATCTAGATTATCTTATTTTCACCTTTTGACCTAAATGTATCCTTTTCTTCTTTGTTCTAAACTTTGCTATCAATAATTCCGGGTTCTTTTGTTCTGGATACCTGAGCAATTTCTAGTGTGTCAGTTGTTTCTTAAATGATTGTTAATAATTTCATCTTTATTGAAGGATTGAATTAAGCTTTTCTCTCAAAAAGACCAGGAGCCAGGACAGTTAAATAGATTTCATAGTCCATAATAGAAGCAGTACTATTAGCACTGGAAATAAATGCAAATACTTCCAGATCTGAAACACAAAAATGGGTCTATTTCTGCTCTGTGTTACTGGTGTTCTCAGAGATTTTTCTAGACTTGAACTAGGACCTCTAGATAAGTAACTGACTTACGAAACGGTATATCCTGAGATTTAGGTTTTTTTTTTTTACCTTTTTTTTTTAACAAGAGATGATGGCAACTTTATACTTCAGCAGCCCCCAAACATTTACTAATTAGTGATCTTTATGGACTGTGAGTTTACTGCAGCAATAACTATCTAACACACCTCAGGGACAAAAAAAATTGAAGGTATGATTTGTCTGTGTATTTCTAAACTTGTATAAACTTCATCTGTCTTCTGACACCGGGTGATTAGTGTGAAGTTGTTGCGTGCCTTCAGGAAGACAGCCTTTTTTGTCAGCTCTCTAAAATGTAAAGAACAGCTTCTGAGGAAGACTGTGTGCTCTTTTAAGGTGTGTCTTAACTATGCAATTAGCAGTAGTGCTTTTGCTTCTTGCCCTGAAATACCATTTACATTATCAGCCCGTGTGTGCTTTCAGATTTGCTCAAGTTTACTGAAAGTCATAGACTGGAATTCCAGCATGTTTCTTACTCAAGCTTGCCATGCAGGGTGTGTAAGCTAATGTCCTGGTAAAAGCCCTTAGTGTATCTCAGCGTGAGAAGTGGAATATACTACTGAGAGGTTCATGGATGGACAGAACCATAATCACTGTATGGTGTTGTACAAGGTTAACTTGGGTCTTCATATTTCAGTTGCTAATCTTTGAGTTCTCCATGGGGTAATCAGCTGCAAGGCTATCTAAACACGTGTGCAAAGCAGAAGCTATTTTTGAAGAGGTGGAGACAGTCACCTCTGACACTGAAAAGAAAAACATGTTCAAGTAGCTTCTAGTCCTCTGTTTTCTTTTAAGGCTAGCTTCTACTATTCCAGTAGTTGTAACATGGGAAAACAATGGTTTGGGAAGATTGCCATATGTGTATTCTGCCATCAGCTAAAAAAAAAGACCTAATACATGCTTGTTTCTGTAAGCCCTTGGGCAAAAAGCAATAAAGCTGCTACAGAAAGCCAAGTAATGTGGAATAAACTCGTTTCAAATGTTTACTTTGTAATAGTTTCATCAGAAGTTATATCCAAAATATATAAAATCACCTCTCATATATATGGTGCTAGTCCCAAGTTTTACCTGTTATTATGATGAGACTCCATTCATTCTGTTTACTTTTGAAGTGTACAGTGTCCTGCAAGTTAAACAGGTTCTATTCTGTTTAGTTTTGTACCCTCCCCATTGTTCCCTCATTTACCTAATATTTAGTCCTAAAAATCTCCAGTGTGCTTTCTGTCGTTTTGTTTGGTGGGTTTGTGTTTTTTTCAGATCTGCACAACCTCTGCTTTTGTACAAAACCCCTTAGTCCACATGGGCCTTTTCTTCATGCAGGGAGATGTCTGTATTTTGTTTGGGTATTGTTATTTCAGTTACCCAGTTGTAGTAAGGAGCTTAATGAAGCCCTATGGGTATCTTGAATGTGGGTTGTCCTCCATCCTGTTACTAAAATATGTAGCTTCTAAACAGACTACAGATAAAAAGTGAGAACTTGCATTCATCCAACTAGATAATGATGATCATTTTCTCAATGCTTTGGATTTATCTTGCCTTCTTTAAGCAATCTTGTTGCTTTTGATGGTCCATTCAACTCAAAGGCCTCAAAATAAGATTTGAAATGTTTATAGTAAACATATAGATATTTGATTCCTTTTCTAAACACAGTAATCAGTAGACATAAACTTTCAAGACCCGAATCAATAGATTTCTGTTAGTGGAACTCGGTATGCAGATTTGTGTAATATATGCTATTTTTCCAATTTAAGCAGGATTTTGTTTAAAGCTGAACTTCTTAGAATAACAGCAGCAATCCTTGAGGATATAAAAAAGAATCATCTTGGGAACACAGGTAGACCTGCATTTTTTTGATTAGTCTCTTAACTTTGTTTTCAAATGAGAGCCAGTTCTGCAGTTGGAGGAAAAGGAAAACAGTAAACACCAAAAGCAGGTCAGTACATGAGCTGTCAGAGCTCTGAGGTATGGATTAACCCCTTCTTGAAACTATGCCAGCCCAAGTGCCAATAGCGATGCTGTAAAATATCAGAGTACTTTACTCTTTGACTATTCACTGAACTCTAGAAAGTAGTACCATATTTAAGTGTCTTTTATTCACATTCCAAGCCCAAACAGACTGATAATCAATAAAATGAGCAAAAGAACATATGGACATGGATGTTAAACTGAAGAGCAGCAAACTCTTCGATTAGGAATTGCTTTTCTGAAAAAAGTACTGTAAAACTTTAGATGTATTGATATAATTACGGTCAATTTGGGATGCTTTGGTCTTAGGGCATACACATATTAATTAGTAAAGTTTAATAATACGTATTTCATTGAAGAAGAAATACCTTCTCTCTTTTCTGTTCTTTCTTTTTGTTCTTGGGCTTAAGATTAATTCTCATTGGATGGCTTAAACTTCTGTCAAAATACATTTGTGTAGAAACTGGAGTCAAATAAAAAAAATCCAAACAACTAAAATAGTAGATGAGGTCATAGGCAACCTGGTTTAGGTGACCCTGCTGTGATCAGGGAGGTTACACTAGATGGTCTCGAGGTTCCTTCCAATCTCAACTATTATGTGACAGAATTGCATTTAATATACCTGCATTCAAACAGGTTTATCCAACTAGTTTGTATATCTGATTATTTGGGGTTTTGTTTTTTTGCGAGTATTTTTACTCATTCTGCTGTTTTTAGTTAAAGCATACCCGAGTCACTCCTACATAGTATTTATTAATTAAATTGAAACTAAACCCACGTTTTCAACTCTCACAATTTTGAATGAGTATCATTAATCTCTTTTGACAAAACTGGACATATTTGTTCTGCACCTACTTGAGCTAGATGGTCTCTGTCACAAGCTGGATTTCGAAAAGCTATGTAGGCCGCTTACTTTTCCATTTCTGTGCTGTAATTTTCTTTAAAAATGTTTGTGTTGGACGTGGCTTCCTTGATTTTAAAAGCATTTAATTTAAATTATGTTAATGGATTACAGCAAACACAAACCTCAGTGTGAGTTGTTACACATTCAGACTTAATCATTAAAAGGTTTCAGAGAGTGCTTTGGATTGGAAGGGACCTTAAAGATCTGGTTCTGACCCCCTTGCCATGGGCAGGGACACCTTCCACTTAGATCCTGTTCCTCAAAGCCCCATCCAGCCTGACCGTGAATGCTTCTAGGGAAGGGGCATCCACAACTTCTCTGGGCAACCTTTTCCAGTGCCTCACCACCCTCATAGTGATGAACTTCTTGCTGATATCTAGTCCAAATCTGCCTGCTTTCAGTTGGAAACGGTTACCCTTTGTCCTGTCACTACACTCTCTGATAAAGAGTCCCTTCCCATCATTCCTGTAGGCCTCTTTGAGTACTGGAAGATTGCTAAAGGGTCTCCTCAGAGCCTTCCCTTGTCCAGGCTGAACAACCCCAAAAGGAAAGAGTTCAAAACTTGTGTAACGGAAACAGTTTGGGTTTATGGCTCTCTCCTAATACCACCCTATGAAAAAAATTGAGTAGATTTGTCATGTTTAGTTGCAGAGTTTTTTTGATACCTATTCTTTGAGAGATAGATGGTACTGCCCACCACTCATTTCAGTGACTTAAGGCTCAGGGCTGGCTTGATTATAATTATTTACATTAATCAGCATTCAGAAGTGGGATGAATGAATTGCGTTGGCACTTAATTTGTGACTCCCTAAAATTATAAGGGTGGCAGTTAACTATTTGGACAAAGGAACAATTCTAACCAGTTGAAACTAAGGGAGAAATTCAGTAGAGCTAACAGAGAGACACTCCAGTCGCTCATGCTGACTTACTGCAGCTGTTACACTGATACATTAGGGACTTCTAAGAACTGAGCCGAGTTTGAGCTGAGTTTGAGGAGAGACACGCTATTAAGTCTGTGATTAAATCTTCACTCATGGAACAAAGTCAAACAGCCAATACTTGGTAAAATTTCCATAGTTCAGCTGAAGTTCCATTTGATTGTTGGCATTTAACAGCTTGCTTAGCATGCAGAGTGTCCCTTCAGCAGATTTGCATTCTCCAGTTTTGGTGATCGCAGTAAGTAACAACAAACTTTAAATGGGGAATGCTTAAATAGAAGTGAAAAGAAAAAAAAAAGGAAAAAAGAAGGAAAAAATAAATCTGAGTTTGAGAATGCTCTTTTAGTCCTGCAAGTGAAATTTTAGAATGCAGCTGGGGTGCTCTGTATTTGAATGAACACACCATATACACATACAGCTGAAATGTAGACAGTTTGAAATGTTGTAATGTTGGGGGTGTTTAGGACACACTGTATCCCGTGTTCAATTTCACTGGTTTTGAGAGCTCTGATAATATTTTTGCATGTTTTTGCACATATGTTTCTGGTATTATTATTGATACATTTATATGTTTTTATTCTTCTACTGTTTGTTTTATTGCAGCTTTATTGTTCTTTAGCCACGTGCTATGAAGTGTAAACATACTGTCTCCTTCTGGACTGGTGAACAATATTCAAACTGTGATAAACTAAGGAAAGCAATTTATTGAGAGTGGAGGACACAGAAGATCTTCTTGGCATGTTTGGGGTGGTGTTTTGTTTTGTTTTATGCTCACTGTAATGTACAGAATTCAAGGTAGGAGTTTGCTGACGACTCAGCACATCACCTGATATTGTATGCTTTCATTTGTTTTCAGTTACGTGGTTGCAGAGTAAGTGCTGGAGTTTGATTTTTAGAAAAGTTTAATAACTTCAGGGGTTTTATACCTTTAAGGAGCATAAATATTTCACATGAGGAGCTACTGGTTATAATATTTATAATAAACTATCGTAGTGCAAGTTGCCTGTGTAATTACTTTGTACCAATAATGTATAATGTTGATAGAATCCAAGGAAGGCGAAGGATTGCAGAAAGTTAAATAGTACAGCAGTCAAACATAGTTATGTAAATCACTAGATAGAGTTTGGGTGTTCAAACAAAGTGGGGTGTATGTAAGAACAAAGAATGTAAACAGTGTCCACGGTATACAAAGCAGCGAAGGCACACAAGCAGCTGAATGAGTGTCAGGGTGATGCTGTAAGAGCTAATTTAATTTTGGGGTTGGTACAAATGTGGTACCAAAAAATTCGGTACAAAACATCTCGTAGGAGTATGCTGAGAAGGCTGAAGGTAACATTTGTGAAACAGATGTGATAAGGCAGTGTGTCCAACTCCTGCACCAAAGTATTTTAAATTATGTTGAAAAAATCTAGAAGGCTCAGAAGAGAGCTCAATCATGTTTTTCTCCTCCTCCAGAGGATGTTAAGTTATATTTTTGTTAGATTGTATCAGGAGCTTGCAATGATGTGAGGAGAACCACAGAAAGAACAGATAACTGAAACTTAAGCTAGTCTTATTCAAAAAACAGCTCAAACAAATATTTAAGCAATGAAGAATTTTACAGAGGGGAGTTTAAGGGATTCTGAACTGCCTTTTGAAGGAGAGTGGCAGGCTTCTCTAATGAAGCCAGTCATTATTCTTTCAGAATGACCGCTTTTGTCTTGTGAGCTGCTGGTCAACCAGGTTAGCTTCTAGGTCTGTAATATTCTGGAAGGCAGATAAATTGATCAGATGTTCTCTGTAACTTAAAAGAGTGCATTAAATATCAATCCGTTATATCAATATGATGCCCTGGTGCAGGGTTGCATTTGGTGGGAAGTACTGCTTCTGTTTCAGTCTCAGTAAGGTGGAGTAGTAAGCATTTTGAGTTCCAGTTCCCCACTAGGCTCCTTGTGTTATCCTAGAGCTTACTGGCCTGTGATGGTCTGAGCTGTGTGTAAACAGCTGACCCCAGGAGCTGGGGATTTAGATAAAATCTGTGGGTAAGAACTGTGCTTTCTGTATCTTGGGAGCGCATGAGAGCTCGCTAGGTTTGCAGCACTGCTCTGATGGTGTTACCCTGTAGTAACAGCTATGCAAGCTGTCATGGCAAGAGCAGCTGATGCGCTGTAAATTTATGTGCTAGTTCAACCTGCTGTATCGCGTGCCATGCGCTCGTGCTGCCAGGGAGGGCAGGCAAAACATCTTGTCTGTACTTTCAAAGCATTTGAGCACTCAGGTGTATGTCTTCACCTGGTGTCACTATCCCATGGGCACTTTCACGGTGGAATCAGAATTTGGAGGTAAATGTAACTTTTCTATGAAATGTTTACCCTTGGTAATCAGGGTCTCTTTCTGCTGTTACCTTACTACGAGGGAGGGGGGTTAGCGTCATAGAGTAGGGAAGCCTGCATTGTTTTCCAAAAGCAGCTGTTAAATTCACAATTTGAGTAAATTTTAGCTCAGTAAACCAATTTTTGAAATGGGCTTGCCCTTAGAAATGCTTCTAATTAAAATTCAGCACATGTAGGACTGGATTCTTCTGACTGCTTGTGACCTAAGATGCCAGTACTATGCATGCTCTCAGTGTAGCTCGGAGCATTCTACCTGTTGTCTGTTTTTTCTGCTTATAAGAGAGAATCCTGTGATGGATTCTATGATGCATACCTTACTGTTAGTAACTAATCCAGTTAATAAGCAGATGTGATGTGGATAGAATTTGCTTTCCCCTTGATTCTTTCTCCTTTTCAGATAAGCTAAGCAGTATTTCTGTTCAGTAGCATTGTGTCCAGGTACAAAGCCATAAATGTTTGGGTTGAATCATTTGGTTTCATAATATATCCATTGTTGCTTAATATTTTGATGCTTATTGCATTTTGGCAGATGATATTTCCTTGTTTCTCTTGTGTGAGGAAAGCCTTCTCCAAAAGGATGTAAAAAGCACAAGATACCTTTTCAGGCAGTGTTAGATCTACAGAAAGATCAGGCAAGTGTGTCAGCCTGATAAAGCCAGTATTTCAGTAAACAGAAATGCAGTTTGACATACCCAGTCTCTTTATATACTAGAAAGAGATTTGAATACAAAAATGTAACTGTAAAAAGTAGCTTCAGGAGGCCACAGCATCAGGCCAGACCTGGTTTGATTCTGTGCTGTGTAAAACAGAAATAAGAAAGCCTCTGATGTTCTTCTCTAAAGCAAGTGTGTATTTGTTTCTGTTGGTGTAGAGCACTTCAGTGTCAAGTATACTAATGCAAAATATGCCATCAGGATATTCTTTGAAACAGTTACCTTTATTTCTAGGCAGATTTATTTATTTACTGTCAATACAGGTATTGTACTGGTCTTGCTCTCCTTCCTGGCACTGTCGTTGCCCTTGCCTCTTTCTGAGAGTGAGAGGTCATTGCAAAATACTGGTCAGTATTGTTCTGGAAACAAAAGTTCCCAAATCGGCCCATCTACTGAAAAACTCACCCCTTCAGAGGGGGAAATCAGAGATTTCCTCCACAGGCATACTTTACACAATGCATGCTGGTGAAACACGAGTCAGAATGAGTCACTGGAGAAATCTCAAGTGGAATGGAGACATAACTCTGGTCATACAAGGAGCAGCTGACATCGTCATGGTTACTCCAACACCTGCACCCATCACAGGAAGACTGAGTGTCTTCTAGACAACCGGCTTCGTTTCTGGTTTGAATGTTCACTAAATTCAGTATTATTCATTTATATCCTTCACGGAGTATACACTCCAGCCAGAGTGAGTATTGTCCTAGTTGAAACTCCCTTCTTAAAGGGGAGAACCTAACAAAGGAGGAAATTATTTGTTAGAAGATAACTGCTTTCTGGCCAGTCCAGCTATCAACAATTTGCCCATTGTTCCCCTTCTGGCAGCAGTCTCGGCTGTCAGTTTCAGAGTTCAAGTGACTCACAGAAACTCCTTAGGTACAAAGTTCTTTCCAGCTCCTCATTTTTGAGAGGCAAAAGCAAGGTTTAAAAAATGGGCTTAGTTGAGAGGGCTTTATGTCATAGTGTCAAGCTATCAAACACTCTTCACTGTATTCCTTGTAAAGTTTTGTAGCATAGAATCGCTAAGAGTTGGTTGACAAGGTGTGTTGCATTTAGTGCTTGGGATTAAACATTGCTGTGGCTTTGCTTCTTCAAGCAGAATGTGCTCCTAAAAAGACTTTTAAGGATCTGATGCCCATTGTCCATTTCTCTGCTTAAGGAAGGCAGTGGAATATATAATTTAATTTAAAATTCCACGAATATCACAAATAAGTGATCCTCTTTGCTTTTGAAAACATAATTTTGGAGCTTCTCCCCCCCCCCCGCACACCGCCCCCCCACGCACACCCA